>JALIZH010008739.1:0-120526 GCA_030522465.1 Rhipicephalus appendiculatus | reverse complement strand
TTGTTGCTTCTCCTTTCCAACGTGTTGTTGACGTCGTCGCCATAGTAACAAACGTGGTGTCTGACTTGTCAGAACACGAGCGGGCGCTACTGTTTCGTAGCGAGGTATTTTCTGCTGTTCTTTACAACATTCCATGTCACTCCCTCCTCTTATTCTGAGAAGGGAATTTGTGGAACGAATAGGGACTCACATCGACTAACACCCACGAAAATTTTCTTCAACCGGACTCACTCGGACTCGTACTCACCAAAATATTACTCACCCGGACTCACTCAGACTCAGATTCACGGCTCTATCCGAGTCCGAGTGAGCCGACTCATGAGTGAGTTCGCCGACCTACGCTTCTTGCTGCTATTATGAAACCAGTGTTCTAAAAGAGTACGCAATGCTGTCCGTACTCGCAACTCCCCATCTCTTATGGACAGCTATCCACTGCCAACACTACACACAGTGCGTAAAGGCAAAAGAGACAGCTCGTTTTATGCACTGCCAACAGATGAGGGGCACACTACACGACAACTTCTATTATTATCAAGATATTTGCTAAAAGGATTTTACACATCTGTAATGTGTGAAGCTATCCGTGTGAACTGTTGTTTAAAGCGCGCGTGGTGTCACTGCTGTTGAACCTCCGATCAGGCAGTCAAGCCGCATTACTGCAATATCTAGGGAGCTGTTGAAGTAGCGGCAGCACTTCCTCAATGTTCTATACTAGAGCTGTACTTGGTATAAAATCTCATCTAGAAGCAAGCAGATATGAGTGGGTTTGTTACAACAAAGTTTCACTGCACACACATCGTGTCATCCTCCACTTGTTTAAAAGCTTGCAACTAAATTTATGTGTTTGTTGGTTTGTTTATGAACACCATGGAATGCGGGAACATCAACCACTACTTTTCTTAGTGGTGCGGAGAATAAAGTGTTCCTGCAATAAACACTATATGTACAAGAACAGCACATTAACAGTAATACATGTACCACCACCGCACCTTTGCAGATTATTTGTTAGTACTATTCACAGCATGACAGCACAAATTAAATACAATATCACTTTTATTCATAAAAAATAACCAGCTTAGAATTCTGCCATGTGAACTGCAGTTATATTCTCCACATGATCAACAAACAAGTGCAACATTCTACGACAATATGCTTCACGTTTGACTAAAATTTCATGTGTGTGAGCAGTTTCTTGTGGCCTCTTAAAGTGCGTACAATTTAAGCTTAACCGCATACAGCCCCGGTGTGTGTACCCAATTTAAAAGGAATACAAAGACCATGTTTCAGGGAACAACACATTAGAAAAAAAAAGGAGGAATGTGAGAAAGATCAAAGTGCTGCCAGTTTCAGTTCTCATAAGCAGCATTGTGATTGACAGTCTGTGCTTCTTTAAGCACAGTCTCACTTAACACGCACCCTATTCTTTAGACGTGATTTAGCTGAGCACCAGGAAGCAAATTTCAAACTGTGTGACAACCTCAGTGCATATGGGAGGCTGCATTGACACTGAAATGAAAGCTTGTAAGGATGCGTTCTCATAATCACTGTAAATCGCTTAACTTAAGTGGATAGTAGCCAATATAATGCTCAAGGCAATCTTGATGAAGCCAAATAAGACAGCTTTGTGATAACACTTCAACACGGATATAGTATATGTCTCCATGTCGAAAAGTTGCAATACACCCTCGGAAATCTCGTACAAAAGTTGTACAACATAGTATTGAAATGATATTCACCTAAACATTCTATAAGCTGAACGTTGTGAAGCGCTGCGCCCCCAACAGCACCTCACCTGGCCTGCCTTGGTTTATTTCTTGCATCATCGTAAATATTCATGCCAATGAAATGGCACTGTTCTGGCAGGTTCTATCCAACATTTTGTTTTGAATGGCGAAGGATCGTGCAGAATGGATATTATTCGCGTACCATAACAACAGATCCAGCTTGAATAAGCTTTTCTCCGCATGTCCAACTTTTATTACACAGGTGTTCATCCATTTCACCCCCATCGAAATGCAGCTGTTGTGACCAGGAAATCTAACCTGCATCCTCAAGGTTAAGCACACCTCACCTGCTACACTACCAAAGTGGGTTTTACTTCAACGTCAGGAGCGCAGCAAAGTGCAAATGAATGAGGCTTTCTCCGTATGCCCTCCATCTTTTAAGAACATTCAGCGATCATCAGGTCGAAAAAATTGTGAAGTGTGGCGTAGGTGCATTGAAACACATGCAGGAAAATAAATGATGCCACACAAAATAACCTCTAAGCATCACTAAGACAAGTACTGCTTTCATTGTCCTTCAACAAGGTAAATGGTTCTTCCCAAAACTGATAAGCCTTAGGAAAAACCATTCATGCCACTCAAAGCAATTCATTTTTTTTTTTCCGTGGCAAAACAAAACTGACAGAAGACGGTATTTCCTGAGGCAATGAAACTTCAAGACAGTGTAAGAAAAAAGAAGCAACTCTGCACCGTGAAGACAACACTCCTGAATGTTTTGTCAGCAATCACACTTACACACAGGTAATCGCTGATAAAAGCAGTTGTAGCCAAAAAATCAATTTGAATTGCATCCAAGTACTTTGAGCATCCATAATAAGCCCTTTCCAACTTGTTTTCAGTGTAAAAAACAAATACTGATGTGTGGGCTACTAGATTTACAGACTGGTGTAAAGTAAAATCCCCTAGTGCTGCATTTGTGAAAAATCATTGTGGAAACCTCATGCCTTCAGACTTTCATGCAGACAAGTTATTTCAAACAGCATGCATTGCACAATCACACTAGTAATGCATACACAGCACAGTTCCTACTCTCGAATATCACTAACTCATCCTGAACAAGGCAAGCTTGCTGAGGCCTTGAAAAAAAAAGCACCTCTTGTCAAAGTGTGTGGAAACCTCGAGTGCGTGTGTCACATGCACTCGAGGTTTCCACACACTTTGACAAGAGGCGCTAGCACATGCTGTTGCACTATGCAGGACTGTAATTAAAACAAAGCAGTCTCTCATACGCAGTTCACACATATTCAATGTTCTGCCTTGTGCGCTTGTAATGACAAGCTGTGTGGCTCGCTACCCTGAGACAAAAAACGCCTTCCCTCAGCACCTTTGAATCAAATGGAACTGCGGCATCACTTTGTGTAAATGTGACTCAGTATTTAAGACCATAACACGGGACCATTCAACATCACTTAGGCCTGCAACTTTAAGAAATTCTGACCGAACTTTCTCTGCACAAAATTGGCTGTCGTGCAGCTTGTTTTTAAAAGCCTGAACGGCTTCACTGTTGAGAGGCGGTCAGTATGACGGACAGGGCGCTATACATTGTCAGGCATGTTAGTGAGAGCCAGAGACTGTCTGGACAAGTCTATAGTCGGATACAACTTAAGAAGTTCGGAGAGGCCCCGCCCAGACGACCGAAGCGCTGCAGCCGATCGCCTCCGCGACTAAACAAATAGTCCCGCTCATGCATGTGGCCATGTTCTCCGAAGGAGGGGTCTACGGCCGTCCGGCTCATGATGTCTGTCCAGAGTGAGCAAAGTCCATTGGTGCAAGCTTGTGAGCATCCACCTTTGAGGAGGAAATGTCGCGGAGTTCTAAAGTTGTATCCGACTATAGTGCACCTTCTAGTGCACCACAGCGAGTTGCTGCGAGCCGCAGGTGAGGGCGAGATGCCAGCGTCCAGGACAGGGAGCGGCAGGAACTACCGATTCGCCGCACCTTTCTGCACTCAGCTTTGTACTTGACGGGCAAGTTGCTGACTGGAAAACAGCAAGAGTGGGCCCGGAAAGCTCTGCATCAGCTGGATGTCAAAAGCAACCAGTGTAGGCCTCATGATGCTTGCAGATGTCACTACCGCTCTAATCCCCATCGTAGCTTGGCGATAATGGACAGCATCACTTCATCGGCACCGCCAGCGATGGAAAGGAGTCTGGCATCACGGAAGGCTCTGGCGATTGGCATCTCCTCGGTGTAGCCCATACCGCCCCAGTATTGCAGGCAGCTGTCGGCCACCTCGCGTGACAGTCGACCTGCCTTTAACTTTGCCATGGATGCCAGCTCAGTCACGTTTTCACCGGACATCAGCATTGCTGCACAAACATTGTGCAAGGAGCTGGATTTAACAAAGTCGCAAGGAAATGTCACTGGAACAAAGAGAATAGTACCAAAAGAAGGGCAAGCAAGTCCTCTTGACAGCCTTGTTGCTGTAACTTTGTTACTTAAGAGGGTGCTGAGGCGAGTTTGTTGGTACGGATCCATTAGAATACACAGCACTTTGTAAAGTGCTGTGTACACTCAAACCTCATTATAACGAATTTGCATCTTACACGCAAATAAGTTCGCTATAACTGAAAATTCGTTATAAAGGTATATTCCTAACACTATATGTATTGCAAGACTATTCTTCATTTACTTTGTCATAACCGATATTTTGTTATATCCGGGTTAGTTATATCGAGGTTTTAGAGTATTCTAACTAATCTAAATGTAATTTTCTATACAGACTTTTAACAATGTAGACTGTTGGAAGCATGTCAAAGAGTAAGCTACAACATGAAATATAAACACATCTTTAAATAGTAGACCTGCTAGTAATGCCGCCATCATGTATCCTATGCATTAAGAAAATCAACCATGCCACCTGACAAACAAGAGGTTTGTGATATTGTAACAGCATGAACTGCTGGAACAGTGCCGGTACAGTGTTCTCGTACAGTGCTCTGGTGAGGCTGTTGGCAAGGCACGCACCACTACAAGGTGCACACCATGGACCAGGTGATGCACACAAAAATTCCATCGTAAGAGTTAACAATAGAAAATATGACAGTTTATGCGATACTGCAACAGAAAAAGCATGTAAATGAACGCAGAAGACCTCGTAGAATTACGCAACAACACAGCCAAAACAGACAATGGTGTCTGTGTGGAAACTTGCAGTGTGGACAAGGTCTAGATCAGTGCAGAAGCCAGGACAGGAAATCTGTTGTACGCACCTGCTGCTCTGTATCCAAGCGCTCGCAGTGCCTCGACCTCAGTCTGGAGTTCAGCCAGTCGATACTGGATCACCTGGTTCTTGATCAGGGGCTCGCCATACACCTTGCGCTGACGACAGTACTCCAGGGTGTCATTGATCATGCGCTCCATGAAGCTTACACCTGCACACAAGGCCAATCGCACGGCTCAGTAACATAAACGAGACGCAAGTTCATAGGCTCATGCTGTGCGCTGACTAGAAGTGCACACAGTAAAATCACTTAATTTCTATGCGAGTCATTATGAGGTAGGAAAAGGTGCAGGGAGAAACGGGCCTCGGTATTTCAATCATAACTAAAGTGAACTGGTCTCAGAAACACACGAATGTTGGTGGCAGAACCACACAGCTGTGACAGTGCCAGTTTGTTCATATGGTTGCAGCGTGCATTTAAACTATGCCTAATTTTCCTAAATATTTCTGAAATGAAGTGCTAGAGCAAGGTGATTGCCGGTTCAGCTTGCAAGACAAGATCCACCTGCCTTGATATCAATGATTTCACTCCTGCTTACAACGCTAGATCCAAACGCACTTTGTTTTTTTTTCCTTGATATACATACTCCTCCTACTCCTCCTAATCAAAAGGAAATAAAATTGATTGATTGATTGATTGATTGATTGATTGATTGATTGATTGATTGATATACGACACAGAAAACTGCACAATTCAGACACTCATAGTTTTCTGTCGCCACCAGTGTCAGAAAATGCTGGTGCATCCAATCCAATCCAAACAACACCTAGCCACCATGTTGGCAATGGTGTAGCACTACTAAGCTCGCAGGAAAGGATTCGAGCTGGATCTGACCAATAATCGCTCGCATACCGTATTTACCCAATTCTAACGCGCCCCCGATTTCAACGCGCACCCGATTTACGTGACGAAAAAAGAAAAGACGGCAAACCCCGATTCTAACGCGCACCCGTTCTCCTTTACCGAAAAAAAGGGGAAAAGTAATAGACTGTACGCCCCGCTTCTAACGTGCATGCGATTTCCACGGATGAGCATTATATGCAAATGAGGGTCACACCGCATAATGGCGATGACAATGTGCACCTATGGGGTAGTTTCGGTTTGTACCCGAATCCAACGCGCATGCGGCATTAAGGCCTATTTCTCCTAAAAAAAAGCTGCGCGTTGGAATTGGGTAAATACGGTACTACCTGAAGGCATCAAGTCTGCCAGAACGAGACCCTCGCTATGAATGAAGGAAAGAAGTGTAAATTTAAGGGCTCATTTTCTTTGTCTATGTGACGCCGAAAGGCAAAAAGAGTGTTCCACACTCGCCGCAATGGCAACAGGCGGAGCTGACTGACACTCCCACGTTTAAATGCACATATACAGTCGTCGACCGTTTATTCGGACTCGGCGGGAACCGCCAAAAAGTCCGAATAATCGAGAGTCCGAATAAAAGGATGCAACAGAAAAAAGCACCTTTATTGGCCCAGCGGCCGGAAAAGCTTGTCAATGCACGTCTGCACACAAGCACAATCACAGAAGACCGAGTCGGGCTGTATTTCAGCCAGTGTTTGGCCATAACCGCAGGTTGTAGCGCTGCCACGGCCTGCGCGTCATCGGAGTCGCTGTTCACCTACGCTGATTCGGGGACCCGACAGACCATCTCATCATCGCCCAACTCGGCGAAAGCTCCCAAATAACATCGTATTGAGGTCGGCCGCATTCGAATTGGTGAATAATTGTGGCCTTTTTCGCCATCCCCAATGTCCTGTGGTTGCCGCGTTTCTTCGTTAGTACCGACCGCGCGGATGGAATGGGTGGCATCGTAGCTGTCGTAGCCATTTCAGTAGATTAACCCTAGCCACAAAACAACTGACAACCAAACTTTCAAATGCCAAAAGGGAACGACATCAGGCTAGTTCGTAATTTCGTCCTTCCTTGGTCCGTTTCGTACGCGCGGCCATTTTGAACGTCCAAGCAGACTTCGAGCGTGGCTTGGCTTGGCTTGCTGTCTGGCTGTGGTAGCTATTCAATGGATACTCGGCTGGCTGAAGTCGAAAACGCCCATTACGAGTCGCCAAAACACGTAGCCTTCGAGATCGGCATTTGTAATTTCTGCACTTTTAGATGTCCAACCATACACAGTGCAACCTTTCAGTGCTGGCAACCTAGCGAAGATATTGTAAACACGTATGTAAACATCGCGGACAGCTGGTCATGGAGCTCGACGCCGCTCTCGATCAGCCAGCCGGAGTCCGAAATATCGAACGGCGCGCCGTGGGGCGTCCGAATTTTCGGTCGCGAGTTTACATTACTTCAATGGGACGAGTGGCGGTGCCGCGAGGGTGTCCGAATAAACGGGCATGTCCGAATTATCGGCGTCCGAATAAACGGTCGGCGACTGTATAGGAAACGTGCACTGAGCCGGTGGCGCCGCGTTGCGGGAGTGAACGAAAGGAATTGGCGTGCTCCGTGCAGCAGCCGACCCATGAGCGGAGCCGTGTCAGGTTGCTAGCGGAGCTTCGCAGTGTCGCGTATGAATTGCTGTGTCGTAAACCGATCCAATAACGATAAGAACTGAGCACCTGGAACAAACTTTTTCCGTTTGGCGCCGTTACTATGCTTGAGAAACAGCGGGATCACTGGATTAGTGTACGCCGCGTGAAGCAAGTGACCCCGCGGGCATGTTTATGAAGTACATGCTGTAGCTGGTTCGCTGGTTCTCCAAGCAAGTTCACTGATATTTTTACCGTGCTGAAGGAACCGAGGGGTAGCCGGCCAAGTGATCTCGTGTCTGCAGTGTACAATTCGTTAGCGAAAAAATAAATCGATAGATCCAGCAATTCTCCCTCGTACGTAGCTGCTGCTTTTCCGCTGTATCGCCGTTGGTAAAAAGTAACATTAAGGAAGAAGCCCTGCATGCCAGGCAAAATGCGTCGCGGACCGCGAGAATTTGAACATTTACTTCCCATGTACTGCCGTTGCCCTTAATAACACTGTGCGTGCAAACGAAGCCGCGCCATGCCGTTCTTTTGCGCTATGTGACAGCTGAAATATTGCGTGGAAAGCTGTCACGTGACAAATTTACTCAAGGGCTCATGCAGCCCTGAGCAACGACTACAAACGGAGCTTACTGCACAGAAACCTTCGCAGAAATGCCACGCGTTACTAAATGCAACACGTGCAGTTCGGCAACCGTATGTATTACTTGCGCGCATAGCAAGGGGTTGTCAGACACAAATGCTATCGTTTACTCAGCAATAAGCAGGCAAAACGACAAGCAAACAATGTTTACAAACATCGATAGTGACGACCTATGCTTCTAGCTTTACGCTGGCCGGCCGCACGAATCCCTATTTCAAAATACGGTGTCGCGCGTTCATGCTACGTCACATCGACAACATGGTTGATTCCATAAATTTATATCCTTTCTCTTCGTTTGAGGCCCCAAAAGAGTCATGCACTGTTAACTTTCTGGAGCCTACCCGTTTTATCAAACCTGTCACCTTCGCGCACCTGCACTTGCATGTACAACGCGGGCGTAGCTGACGGAGAGATGACAATTCGTAGCACGCCAGTTGAAACTGAAGTGGCCACAAGTAGCTACTCGCGGCGCTGGCGCCTCATTGGTGCAGTGGACTGCTGCGCCACCTGTAGGTGTTGCACGTTTCCCATACCCTATAAAGTGGACGGAGGGATGACCGCCACCGTAGCTCAGTGGTAGAGCATCGGACGCGTTATTCGAAGGTCGCAGGTTCGGTCCCTGCCGGTGGCAAGTTATCTTTTCGTCCACTTTTCTTTCTTCACATTTACATTACAATTACTTCTAATAACATCCCCTATACTGTCCTTGGCATCATTGTCTGTTAGTTCTCATTAATATTGCGTTTAACACAAAGCAAACGAGCCCTTAAACTTACACTTCTTTCCTTCATTCATAGCGAGGGTCTCGCTCTGGCAGACTTGATGCCTTTAGGAGGTATGCGAGGGATTATTAGTCAGCTGCCAGCTCGTAATAAGATCACGTGCTACGTGACGCCAAACAGGCAAAAAGAGTGTTCCACACTCGCCGCAATGGCAACAGGCAGAGCTGACTGACACTCCCACGTTTAAATGCACATATATACCCTATAAAGTGGACGGAGGGATGACCGCCACCATAGCTCAGTGGTAGAGCATCGGACGCGTTATTCGAAGGTCGCAGGTTCGGTCCTGCCGGTGGCAAGTTATCTTCTCATCCAGTTTTCTTTCTTCACATTTACATTACAATTACTTCTAATAACATCCCCTATACTGTCCTTGGCATCATTGTCTGTTAGTTCTCAATAATAATGAGGTTTTGGCAAGTAAGACATCCAGATTTCATTTCAAGGAACGTCACTTCTGGAAAACACATCTGCTCACTGTTAATGGCAGCCACTAGGCGCTCCTCCTGGAACTGGAGCATCTGGTAGATGAAGCCCATGCCTTCTTCACCCACAATGTTCTTGGCCGGTACCCGGACGTCCTCGAAGAATATCTGTGCTGTGTCTGAGGAACAGTTGCCAAGCTTCTTGATGCTGCGTGCCACCGTCACACCTGCAATGGGGTTAAACAGGATGCGTAAAGGAATCTGCCATTGCTTCTACAGTCGAACCCCTTTATAAGAGGCACTGATGTAAGAGACAAATGGGTATAAAAGAGACACCAGTGTGCCTACAGTTAAATAAGTGTTGATAGGAACATGCATACGTGGTACCCTGCTTATAAGAGACACCTCATATAAAAGACAACAATTCAAGAATTGCTCCCCGGTGCATGTCTCTTATAAAGGGGTTCAACTGTATAATGCTTCGGATGTCAAGCATTTCTGCCCAACGAGCGCTACAGATTTTTATAATGCAACATGTAGGCAGAATTTAAATGAAAATACTAATTTGCTTGTTGGCATTATGCTGCTGAACATCTTACTTTTTTTGTATCCTGAAATAAGCACAAAGCCTATACCTCGTGGCAATTATTTTACTTGCAGTCAAAAAGCTCTTCAACAGCTCACCGGGCGTCTTAAGGGGCAGGCAGATGAGAGACTTGGTCTTGTGCGGGGGTCCCTCGGTGCGTGTATTGGCCAGCAGGGCCATCCAGTCCTGCCTGGCAGCCGTTGGTGATCCACATCTTCCCGCCATTGATCACCAAGTCGTCTCCTTTTCTGACAGCTGTCGTCTTGATGCCTGCCAAACAGCGCACACGCAGAAAAGGAGGAACAGAAAGACAGATATTAGATTGAGATTGTACTCTTACAAGTGTGCCGTGCATTGCTCTGCAAAGTGTCCCGGCATGCGTATTTCATTAAGCCAATTGCCCCTGAGCCAACACAGGACATGTGACCAATTGCTCTGACCGGCCAGCTACAATGCAGTGTTGCAAGCTTAATTGACTGCCTCAACTTTATTTTATAAGCTTGCAGTACTTAAAGTAGAATAGCAAAGATCCAAGAGAAAACAAATACTTGATGTCTATCGGGGCAAAGCAAATTTTTTGTAAAAACCAGGAAATGTGAGACAAGATCACTGCTACGACAAATCTTGAACAGATAGTGCAACTTCATATGAGCAACTAGCAACCATACTGATCAGTCAAAGATTTTGAGGTAATACAGATTCCATTTCTAGGCTAATGAGCAGCACAAAGAAACACCAACAAGAGCATGCCTCAACCAAGTATTTCACAAGACACCACAAGCACTTAACAGGCCAGCAAATCCGCTCAGACCCCATACTCACTGGCAACGTCCGAGCCACAGTCTGGTTCGCTGACACCCACGCATCCGACAATGTCACCAGCAATCGACGGGGCCAGGAACTGGGCCTTTCAGCTCGTCACTGCCAAAACTAACACACCACAAAAACACACCGTGATGTTCTTCACTTGTGCAAAGAGAGGAGGGCAACACTACATTAGACACAAAAGTAATGCCATTTAATTTCCCTAAATAATTTCCTTGAGGCAAACTGCTTTATGAAATGCTCTCCAAAATTGCCCGCTAGTTGATTGACCAGAGCAGAATACTACAAAGGAGCTCATTTGAAAGTCCTCAAAACATCAAACTCAGATAAGGCAACTGTATTTGCTCATGTGAATATTTCTCCATTCCCGGCAACTTACAATACAAACCACTGAAACAAACATGATGCACGGCTACGTCCGACCTGCCCTAACTTATACTGAAACAAATGTCTACTGTTGTAGCAAAAAATCCAACAATTTCGTGAGAAATAACAGAATACGAAAAACTGCCTGCTTGATCAAAGCATAGACTACTTATTGAAATTCTGAAACACAATTCTGCAGGAACATTGCTGACAGGTACTCTGCTCTCCGTATGTTGCAACAGCAAGAGCGACCCGCACTAGAGACAAGCCGAAACTCTCATAAATGTTACTAATAAGTGCTGGGATTTTATTTAGCAAAATCACTAAGTGATTATGAGGCATGCCAAAGTGGAGGGCTCTGGAAATTTCCATAACCCGAGGTTCTTTAACATGCACTGACAACGCACAGTACATGGACCTCTAGAATTTCGCCGCCATCAAAATGCGACCACCGCGGCCGGGATCGAACCCGTGACTTTCAGGTCAGCAGCCGAGCACCTTAACTGCTCTACCGCCAAGGCAGATCTCATAAGTGTTAACAATGTCTAACGCTTGAAGTAAGATTCCTGGAGAAGCAGAAAACTGTAGTGAACTACATACTTGGTGAGCGCAGGGGTGCACATGTCCGAGTGAACCAGAATCCCCGAGACGATGCCACCACAGTTGATTGCCGACAGCTCCTCCGCAAAGGCCACTGTGAAGCTGTAGTCCAGATTGAGACCTCCATACTCTGAGAAAACGCCAAGACTTAATTTGCTCATCCATTCACGAACAAGTTCACTTACCGCACACACTCTCTGTTACGACAATTTGTTCAAAGTCATAGCCTAATGCTGAACAGCTGCAAACAAGTCTATTGCAGGAAGCCCAACAGGATTCATTCTGTCAATATAAAAGAGCAGTTCATCTGGGGGGCTATTTTGTAAGCGTTCTATCAAGAACAGGGGAGGGATCGAACGGAAGAACGAGAGGGAGCCACATGGGATTGGTGAGGCTATTCTGACGGTCAAGACGTGAGAATAGCCACGGAATGTGCAGAACGGGCGGAGGCCCCCGTTCTATCGATAGAATGGATACAAAACGGTCTCCGGACAATGTGGATTGGATTGAAATGTAAGCGCTTCAGCACGGAGAATCGAAGCCTGTTTTGCACCTGGCTTACCCCAACTCCCGCGCCGAAAATCACCACCGAACAACTCTCAAGTTGCGACACCTACCTAGCGTCCACTAAGACATTAACAACACAAATAAACTTGTTAAAGCCATCCCAGCTCAACAATCTCAAGCTTTGAAAAAACACTGCCTGTCAATATTGATGTTGAGCTGTACTTATTTCTATATTTCTTCATGCGTTGAAAGCATTTCTGAATTCCCTCAGCTCGCCTATTGGCTGTTTGCTCCCTCTCATTCTTCCGTTCCATCTCCTCCCCGTTCTATATAAAACACTTACAAAATAGCCCCCCTGGTCAGTAAAGAAGGAACCAATGAGTAAAGAAGAAACCTTGATATAATGAACACGGATATAACAAATTATCGGTTCTAACAAAATAAATAAAGAATAGTTTTATCATAGATACAGTGTTATGAATATATGTTTATAACGAATTTTCAGATGCAACGAAGTTATTTTCGTGTAAGCTGTGACTTTGTTATAATTAGGTTATAGCGTACAACACAAGAAAACGTAGGAGTCTAGACGACAACAACATGCACAATGCTTTCAAGGGCCAGTAAACTGGCTCCAACTTCGTGCACACAGGCGCAGCAATCACATTTTATGAATAGCACAGCGCTGTGCCCTGCATAGATGCTTCATTTGGAAAAACCATTCCCACATCTCTCTCCAGTACCTGTCCAATCCTGCTAGTATGCGAAGTGACATAATCTTGCCCATGGGCAACATTACGCTGCAACAACTTCGTCGACTGGTCCCCTGCACTACAAAACAGTGCCTTGGCCCTGCGGTGATGTGGATTTGGCCACACATTTATCCGCACTTCTTCAATGCACCGCTTGGGTGACCCTAGTGCCACTCTGACATCAATGACACGTGGAGGAAGCCTTTGCTCGATCATTGGCTGCATGCCGATGACATTGGTAATCGCTGATGTCGCGTTACATTGCAGAAGTGAGCAGAGTCACGCAGTAAGCTACTCCTACCCCCTCTTGGGCGCCAAGAAGGGTGGGAAGGCCGAGTGAGAAACCGAAACCAGCCGAAACGAGGTGTTCCATACCCTGTAACCTCCTTATTACAACACTTATTAGCAAAATTCATTCACATGTTTAGATTGAACAGGTGCGCAGTTATCATTTTGTCACCCATTTTCGAACCATGGGGTTGTTTACTTACCCTTGAAGGAATTATGTCGTAATGCATTCAATTGCAACATTAAGTAGTCTGCAGTGTCGTTAACACATGCCAGAACACTTGCAATGCTGCTTTTATTGCGTTTATTTTAGGGATAACCACCAAATTATGTGCCAGCATGGGGCCCAGCCGGTAAAAGACACTGTGAGGGAAAAGATACGGTTGCACCAATGGAAAACTAGCCAGGTGACAACTCTAGTCCTGTGATCAATTTACAGGACACTAGAATATTTATCGACAGTAAATACTCGCAAGAATTGCAAAAACACTTATTACTGGTGGAATGAAATAACATAACCAAAATAAAGCATTCAACCAAAAATTTTTCACTAAGCAATACTCATGCCATGTTCTTAAACATGAACCTTTACAGATGCTTCCACTCTTGATTGATGAGGTATCTTGTGCGACAACTAGTGGACAGATGCTAGATTTGAACTTATTAATTCAGAGCATAGTGAATGTATGCAGGAACTGCAAGACAACAGGCATGCAGTATAACCCACAATGTAACATGTGCATGCTACACTCAAACCTCGATAAAACAAACTTGGATATAACGAAATATCAGTTATAACGAAGTAAATGAAGAATACTCTTGCAATAGTTAGAGTTAGTAACATACTTTTATAACGAATTTTCGGATATAACGAACTTATTTTCGTATAAAGTGCAGCTTTGTTATAAAGAGGTTTGAGTGTAGTTGTATTACAACACACCTGCATGTGTCATTGTTTGCTACGCTTAATCTTTTTGCTATGAAGAGCTGAGTCACCATGAGGAGTGATGGATACAGCTAGTAGGGTCAAATGGCAGTAAAACTGTTAATTGGAAGTGAAATGCTAATAATAATATTACGGTAAATTTGCATATGTGTCATTGTTCGTTACACTTAATGTCTCCACGATCAAGGACCGACCATGATGAGTGATGGTCTATACACCCTGCTGCCTGCAGCCATCCCTCATCATGGTCAGCCCTTGATAATGCAAAGATCAACTGCAACAAACGGTGCCAGATATGCAAATGTACCATAATATAATTAAGCATTTCACTGCCAATCAGCACTGATGGCTACAGGCAGCAGGGTCTGCAGTAGCAGCCATCACTGTCACCAGAAATGGCACCAACGAAGTGCCAGCCCCATTTCATGCAGTCAATTGTACCAAAAAGGATGGCATACTACCAGTAGCAACAACAATTGAACAATCCTACAACCTTTTCAAGGACGTCGGGAATTTTTCGTGATCTCGTAATGAAAAGTGCAAAGACCAATCGTACAAAGACCCTTAACTAAATTGCACTGTGCATAATGTACTCAGGGCAAGTGCATAAAATAAATCGAAATCGCACCACAAGAATGTGCTTTTGCTAAACGACGATGCCACTGCTAAAAAACGACACAACCCAAGCATTACTTAGCAGTGACCATGCATAGATAACACAGGCCAAAGCCAGGGAGCTCTGCAGCAGCCTGCTATCTCACCCACGGGGCGTGTGATTCCCAGCACTCCCACCTCGGCCAACTTCTTGAACACCTTGTGCGCATCAAACATGCCCATCTGCCTCCCACTGGTCCACATATGGGTTGATGTCCTTGTCAATGACCTGCGTTGAGAGCACGGATATGATGTAAAAACATTATCATTGGCGTGACACTAAAAAAGATAAACCTAGAGAAAAGCATAGCACAGTGATTTAGTATACAATAACTAACCAATATAAGAACGGATATTAATTTTCGAGGCCATTAAAAACTATTCATGTTTTAATTAAGATGTTTCTTTAATTAAATAGCTAAAAGGATGCATGTTGCATGCAAATAGGGCACTTCAGAATTTATCTGACAGCTTTTGCTCCTTAAGAACACAGGCAATCAGGTATGGTGAAACTTCAAACATGGTACTGTTTAAATACACACAACCAGGGCACAATGCTGCACGGATACAATAAGTGTGTCACAAACGACCGCTCAAATAAGTGCGCGTCGCTGATTTCAAACGGCGGCGTGAACTCCAGGTGTCGATCTGCCGCGACGGAAAAAGAGAAGCATCAAAAGACGCCGCGCATGCGCCTCCTCTCCCCCGAAACGGCCGCCGCCACGCCAACAAGCTTCGCTCTCGAATCGGAACGCCGAGCGATGTCTCGAATCCTCATGAAGAAAAGGATGACGCAATGCCGAGTTAGGCCACGATGAGTGGAAAGCACAAGAAAGATCTCGCCCGTTCAGTAGCTTTGGCTGTGCTGCGCACCGAGGAGAAACCTGGAAACTTCGCGAATCCAGTGACGAGCGAATATACGCAAGCGGCGACGGGGGGTCGGTCAGTCAGAGTGAGCAAGTGGAGTGAGTCAGTGAGTGACTGTCTGGCAGTGACAGCGCGTGGGTGAGCGATGGTGGTGTTGGTGAACTTTTATTGCTGAAGTGCGGTCAGTCGATCTGGAAGAATCGAATGATGACGCCGTGGGAGCTGCGGAAGTTTTGAGGAGTGTTTCCTGGAAGAGAAACCTCGGATGAACGGGACAACAACCAGCGCTGGACTTTGTGTGAGTGTTTCCTAGAAGAGAAGCATTCAAGATTAGTTCCAAGAACTTTGGACTGAATACGTTTGATGAACATTCGAGTCTTTAAGTATTCTTGGATAGTTAATGCATAAGAGTGCATTGTAGCACAAGTTGTTTGTTCCCGTTGTTTTGAACACCATCGGAGTTATTTTGCAGGTTGTATTGGATTTGATACCTTCCGAGTGTGCATGTTTTTGTGATACTTGTGCTGCCTTAACTGAGAATATATTTTGTTTGTGTTATCAACTCTCGGCTCTGACTAGGTCTTTGGACCACAACCGGCATTCGCTGGCGCACTAAAAGGGACCAACTCTAAATTGTTCGCGCTTTCGTGGTGCGTTTCGGGGGGCCGATATGTCAGCCCTTGGAATCCACCCGGCGATTGCCTCCCCATTAACGAGAACTGTGACAAAGTGAATTAACATTTTTGCAGTGCAAAATTGATTAATGGACTGCGCAAACGTCCTGAACAGGGTTGGATGTGTGATCCTGTATGTGGCAAAAATGTTCATTTGTTCATAGAATACATACAAGATTGCATTCCTGTGTAGCATTCTTTCCCTTTAAATACTGTTACCCAGTCATCCCAGACAAGTGAGAGCAGCATCAGAAGACCACACAGACAAGAAGAATGGCAGGTATGAACAAAGCATGTGTCAGTTGACAACTAGATCTTCTACTTAATTCTATAAAACTCGGCTTTTTGAGATGTGCACAATTTCATTGCAGTTGGCCTTTAAAGTACAAGAAGGTACAATGTGCTGACACGTGGTCTATTTGTAAGCAATCAGGGCCACATAGTTGAACATGTGCTGAAGGTGTATCCAAGTGGAACAAAAATCATTTGTTTAGCACGGATAGAGATGTTTCCCAAAGGTGGTTACTAAGAGGGTGTTTAAAGGGCCAGTAAACAACCCCACGGTCCAAAATGTGTGATGAAGTGATAACTGCGCACTTGTACGATGTGAACATGGTGCCACGAGAACTTCCCGAATAAGTGCTGTAATAAGGAAGTTACAGGGTACAGGACAACCTGCTTCAGCTAGTTTCAATTTCTCGCTCGGCCTAGCCACCCTTCTCGGCAGCGAAGAGGGGTAGGCATAGCCCATTGTCATGACTAAGCCCAGTTCGGTAATGTAACACATGAGCTATAACATCATCGGCACGTAGCCAACTACTGAGCAGGTGTTGCTCATGCCAGACTGATTAAAGGGTACTAGCAGCACGGTGAGGAAGCGTAGTAAATGTGTGGCCAACATCGCATCACCACAGGGCCAAGGTGCTGTTTCATAGTGCACAGGACCAATTGACAAAGTCAGTGCTACGCGAAATTGCCCAAGGGCAACTTAACGTTACTTCTTGGATGAAGAGGACGAAAGGCGCTGGAGAGGGGCGCAGGCATTGGCGTAAATCATCAGGGGGGTCTGGACCCCCCTAGTGTTCAGGCTGGGGGGGGGGGACACCCCTTGCAAGTGTACCCCCATGAGATTTAGCTTTAGAACATCATATATTTGAGTTACATGGCATTTAAGTAAAGTGCATTCAACTTTTTTTAAAGGCTGATTGTTTTTTTTGTGTGTACCTTTGTTCAATACCCCTGAGCTGTGTGAGACCATGGAAATCGCAAAGGCCGCTTGACCGGTTCAAAGAAGACTGAACAGAACAATGCAATACTCCAGCTCGGATCCCCATGCTCGTTTTCTAAATTTTATTTCAAAGCATGATTTAATTCTTATGTAAATAAAAAGTACAACGCATATTTAAAAAACACAAAATGGCCGCCATTGTCTGATTTGTGCCCCCCCCTTGTGATGTTTCTGGATTTACGCCATTGGGCGCAGGAATTGCTTTTCGAAGTGGAGTGTTTGCGCAGCATACGGCACTGTGACATTAATAAAATCAGATCACTGCTGCTTTCTGCATGAGTTTGTGAGCTTGTTTGGGAGATGTAAAATAAAAAAGAAGCCAGAGCCTGTTTACTGGCTCTTTGAAGCTGTGTGCAATTTTCGTGAGTTTCACTGTTTGAAATTGCAGGGAAGGAAAGAACCTCGTAAATAAAGTCTCGCATAAGTTTGCAAGGTAGACGAAAATTTGTAAAGGAAAAAATTGTATTTATCCAGCCCCTTTAGTGCAAGACAACCATAAAATCTGTGTGTATATCTTCAAAGAAGAAAGCTATCAAGTTGACAAGGAAATTCATTCTAGTCTAAGGTCGATATTCACAAACCAACCATATCCTTATCTTATGTTTTCCTTAAGCTTCTGTACACTCCACGTACATTATAAGGACACAAGAATGGTAACAGGGTAAGAGATAAGCACAAGGTTTATTTGCAAGCACTGACCTACTTTATTTATCAAACGCACTGAAGGCACAAAGCAGATAAGGAAAAAGCAAGATAAAGACAAGGTTGGTTAACAAATACGGGCCTCAGATTTTAAGCTAGGATCAATGGCTTTCCAGGGCAATCGCTCTTGTCATCTGAGCTAACCAGGAGGCCAACAGGTATCAGAGCAAGAACATATCAAATGATGACCAGCTAGCTCAGCAACACATTTTGTTAAGCTGGAAGACAGCGTGCTATGCAGAACTCTTGCACACTGGCCAACAATAGACCTTTCTTCAAAATTGCAAAGCTAGCATTCCTGCTATGCAGTTTGCCCTACTAATGGCGACAAACAGCGTGTTCAAGTGCAGCTTGCTTGCACTATGACGTCAGAAATGTGGACTCTGCTCTCTTGACATAAATGTGCATAATAGACAAGCCTTAGAATATGCAACTAGGTAGGTCCCTGTCTCCACATGAAGGACGACAGGTGCCACCATTAGGTGGGCAAATATGCAGTGCAGGCAAACGCACTTGTGGATTATGAAAATGGTTTATTTTCATTGGGGATGGCTTTGTTATAAAGCCACAGAAAAAAAGCTCAGCATTATCCAAACTTTTAAAAATGACAAGCAGGTGATGCAACTCTCAACCATGTAATGCAAGGGTCGGCAACCTGCGGCCCACGGTTCGCATGCAGTCCCGAGTGCCATATGTGAACGCACCCGTGCCGCCCTTGTCACTTCCTACCTGAAGGCCAACATAGCAGTTCAGACATCAAATGGGACTTGCAACCTATGTTTGTAAATTACAAGTTTGTGACATGTGTGCAGAAAACAAACATGATCTTTATTGCAATTTTGTACATTATTGTCAATTAGTTGAATTTTTCTCCTTGCCTGCAAAGCCCCACCCCCCTCCCCCCCGATTGGCTGCCAGACCCCCACTGTGTCGGCTTAATGCAAACCTGGCCCACCGTCTCACAAGGTTGCCGACCCCTGATGTAATGCATCCAAAAGCTTAATTACGCCAGCTATGAATGCATTGATATTTATGCATTTATAAAGCTGCAAGCCATGGAAAACCACTTTTGGTGCATTAATACATCCTTATGTGCCTAAATACATATTGCGATAGTTTGGCCACACTTCTGTTTTTTCCACTTGACTGCATTTTAACGCAACAACACTAAGTACCCCATTATTTTTTATGTTGGCTAATGCGGCTGTATTATTGCAATATATTCTAAATGATGGCGAATGCTATACCACGGTTCACAGTGGGTATTGTAGAAAATTCTGCGTGATTTTCAAAGCACTTCCAGTGACACAAGGTGCTTTTGTGGACTACAGCACTAAAATGGCTGACAAGCTGAGAACAAAATATTTTTTAAAACAGCCTGCAAAGAATTTTAACACATGCAAAAGGAGAAAAACATTGCTTTTACCCATCCCCTCGTCCTTTCCTTTTTTCACCTTCACCAGCAACCATAGACAACATGGCCTGTCCCTGTGCCATATAACTGCTAATTAGATTTCACTTGTTTACGATTACATTGCATAATCCAACTAGCTTAGTTGGAAGTGAAATTCAAATGTTTTTAAGCCATCTGTGAAACTCCCAAGCTTCCAAGGCCTCAGTAACAGCAGACTCGCATTCAAATCAAATGTACAGGTGGGAACTGCCGTATGGAAATACAGTGTAACATACAGGTTACCTGAATGGGAATAAGTGCCTCAGACAAACTGGCTGACGTTTCCACAGGTGAACATATCTTCGTCAAAGGGCACCTCATCATTCCTGGTGTGTCAGTTTTAGTGCTGTCTAACCAAAGTCATGTCACGGCGTCATTGTCGATACTTGTCGTCTAACACGCCAAGAATGATGAAACACCTTTGACAAAGATAGGCTCACTTATTGAAACGTCAGCCAGCTTGTCACAGCCACTTATTTCTCTTCAGACAACCAGCATCCCACACTGTGTTTCCACCCGTCAGTTCCAACCTGTACTTTGGAATTGAATGGATTGTGCTGGTCTTGAGGCCCTAACAGCGCCTTTGACAAAGATATGTCCACCAATCAAAATGCCGCCCAGTCTGTCTGGCCCACTTACTCCTGTTCAGACAACCTGTACACCACAGTCTTCCATTCAAGCAAAATCAAACTTTGACAGCAATGGCAGGAACATGTGAATGACATAATACATAGAAAGTGACGGCAGGCTTTCATATCCACGCTATACTTTAGAAGAACATACACTGGTAGGCTAGTAGGTAACTTATCTTGGTAAAGTAATTAAAGCACAATGTGGTACACTTTGTTATTTAGGTTTTTGTACAACCAAGGACTCTATGCGAGGCAGTACGTGAAGAGTGGGCTTATATACAGCAGTCTCTGGTTATATATGATGAAATGTTCTTCAACAGCACACTTGAATTGAAAGTGGTCCATAGTTTATTTGTTTTTGTAATATTTTAACAGCGAAGCTGTTGTAGCTCACCGTAGTTTAGTTTGTGTAGTGTCACAAGAAAACTCCTCAAGTGGGTATGCACCACAGGAATTGAACAAGCCCCACTACTGTGTACAGCGCATGCGAGAGTCAAACGAACACGTGAAAAAGAGAGAGAGAAAGAAAGAGATACTGCAAAATCCCTAGCACGCACTCCCCCTGCGATGAAAGATAATTGGACATGATTTGAAGGGGGGGGCCCTTGCTCACTCGTGAACCAAAATTCAAGATGACGGCAGAAGATCCTCCAAAAAGAATGCACACCTGTGCTTCAAATGAAATGCTTTGTTCAATACACATGCACTTACTGTTTTTACTGAGCCGGAGGGAATCCTCGTATGAAATTTCACATGTTATGACAAAGGGGGAAAAGACATTCTTCAATTGGTCCGACAATTTGTGACAACTAAGAATGCCACCCCGAGGCAACACACTGTAAAGGTACTAAGAAATTGAGCACAGATCTAAAGACTGTCAGAATTTGGGTTCCTGGAAACTGCTGCTGCAGGATTTTGTAGTGGAGAAGAGGTTTAAAAAAAATGGCGGGAGGAGAGGAGGACGCTTGCACGGTCATTGGTGCATATTTCAAATCTCCCGAAAAGGGGAGGGAGACGCTTGCTCGGGATTTTAAAGTAGAAAATAGAAAGAAAGACAGAAAGAGAGAGAAAAAGCAGTAGAAAAAAAAAAATAAGAGGATGAGAAAAATACAGAGAAATAAACAGAATAAAGACAAAAAAAATAGACAGAAGAACATAGAAATAGAGAGAAACAGACACGAAAAAGAGATAGAAAAAAAGAGAGCAAGACAGAAAGCGAAAGAAAGAGAGAAATAAAGAGAAACAAAGAAACAGAGAGAGAAAAAAAGGGAAGAAAGAGAAATAAAGATAGAAAGAGCAAGAAAGAAATTAAAAGAAAGAAACATACAAAACAAGATACAAGAAACAGAGAGAAAGAGAAGGCAAAAAAAAAAACGAACGAAACAAGGAAGGCCACCCAGCTACACTATTCTTTCAGTCTTGGCAGCACAAGTGCGAAGCTGCCATAATTTTTTTTTTTTACTTACAACATACTGCAATCACCTTTTACAACATACTGCAATCACCTTTCCATGATTTTAGCAGGGTATGTCGGACAAGATGTTCTTGAAAAATGAGAAAAGCAGGGACACAAGTAAATGCAGGTCATAAAACGGACACAATGAGAGATGGATAAAACAAAACCTGCAACATTCATGTTATGCAGGGTTAGTTTAGCGCAAGATTATGTCACCGCTTATTTATGAGGAAGCAAATTAAAATGACAATGGTGCACAACCAAGGTACAGTTTAAGTCAATAGATCTCGGATCGTAAGTACGCACTCTAATTAGAAGGCAAACAGTAATAGTGAGGGCAACGAAACAGCTGCATTAGTTAGCTTATGCCTGATGACACTGGTGCATGGAAAGAATTAATGAATAGTCAAGATTGTGTGAGCAGAACGGGGTTATGGTAGGCACATGCTGCCTAGTAGGGTAGCCGGAAGAAAAAAATATTGGCCACCTTAACCTTATAACACAGTTTAATCAGTTATCAGGGTGGTGCAGGCATGAAGGTCATTTTTGTTGTGGGCACTGTGTAAAAAAAAAAAAGATTTTTTTTTCTTACGTTGGAGCACTGGCTCGTAGAGAAGAGACAGAATTTTGATGGCTGCTACACATTAGGTGATGTGAAGGTAAAATTAAATCCTCGCTCGTGCTAAAAAAATAAGGTAGCTCGTGAAACTTATGATTTCCTGGCTCTGACAAAATGAATTCTTGTGATTTTTTTATGGCAGTGGCCTCGATGCAGCCAAGTGCACATGTGGCATGAACGGGGACTGTTCGTGTGGTGCATAAACAGCTGGCAGTGAGCGGCTGCCAACCTTTTGAATTATTGCAAGCACAGAATGTGCTCCAATTAACTGAATACAGGAAGGTCGGCCTGAGCTAGTATGATTCGACCAGCTGTGCATGCACCATACAGGCCGCACATGTAAGCAGCGCAAGATATGTCGCAATAAATCAAATGTTACGCAGGCAATGCCCTCCCCTCACTTCCCTTCTCTCCACTTATCACCCCAATTTGGCCATACTTCCTGTAAAAAACCCAAGGTCTTCACTTGAATGAACTCTTGGTAGTCTTGGCCAGCACAGCCGATATGAAAACAGGATGCAGTTCCCGCATCATTACAGAACACTGCAGCATTTGTGGGTTGTTTGTTGGCTTCTTAAGCATCAGCAGGAACTTGGCTTCCACAAAGTTCACTCACTTCTTCTAAAGTTTCAACAATGATTTTTAACGAGACACTTCAAGTAGGCAATTCCTATAGAAAAAGTTGGTTCATGCGGTCTTGAACTTTAGAAGATGATATCAGGTGCACTTAAAAAGTGAAAATACAAACATTGTAGTGATTGATGTCGATGAAAAATTTTTGTTTGCACACTGATTTCCCCAACACAACTATTGCACACACACACATGCAATTGTGATAACGTTTGAAGTTTTAGGAGTCATACCTGCCGGAGCGCTGCAATTAAAAACCGCGCAGCTAAAATAATACTCCATTCGCGAAGTGTCAAAACCAATGCCTCCAACACCTGTGGTGCCATTCACAGTTACCGTGATGGCACACCCTTATCCCCGAGGTAATGCAAAAGTCACACTTGTGAAACTTTACTGCAGCATTACGATGACTTACAGAACACAATAGAATGCAGATTTTATGTTGCTTTGGGGGTATTAATTAAAGAGGCATTAAAGGGAGAGATTTTATGGACTGATTTTAAAAGAGTGTCCTTTCAAAACACTTTTTCCGTAGACCTTGTGGCAATAGTTCACTTACTGCAAGTAAAAACCAAGGCCAGACTTCAATTCTTTAATTTTTTTAGCTATAACCACAGAACCAGTACATCAGTGTACAACTGCACTAAATATCCTTGAAACATTGCCAATGAGTGAAGTAACATTTACTACAAACTGAGCTACAAAAAGCAGAAAAGGATTTTAAAATGTTTGGCACAAAAGAGGTACTTTTTGAACGTTTGGTAAGTAAGTTGCATGTCTTACACAATTACTGCTTGGCTCCGATCCCACAATAGAATAACGAAATAATGCTCAGCATAAATGGGCCCTCATGCTAATTAATGGAAATAGAATTTTTTGCTGGTTTGCAGTAACTGCCACAGTGGCTTCCATTAGTTGCACGGCACTACATTTGATGGCACTAATGCAAAGCTGTTAACTGGAAGCATTTGATACGAGTTTCATACTGCCTATTTTGAGAGGAAGTATCGTATTAGATTAGCGCATTACCTCAAAATTGAAAACAAAAAAAAAAAGATGCAGACACAAAAATGGGATTTGCACTAATAAATGACTGCAATGAAACAGCGAAATGTGCACAAAACTGTGCAATGAGCACTGTGAAACCTATGGGATCTTTAACTTAACAAAAAGAAAACAATTTGAAGCGGCTTCACTGATTTAACGTCGCGATGACTGGTTAAACGGGGGAGCTGGTGGCATCACATTGCAATTGCGTTGCTTGACTTTGCTCTACTGTAGTTTTGCCACAATCGGGCCATTCCTAATACCCGTTGACGCACCCTACGGGAGGATTCTTCTTCAGGAGAGCGCACGACATAATTTATCGCCGAACATTCTAGCTGTGGACAGCTTCTTCGTTTTTAGTGGGCCGGAGGTGAAGTGGGGCCTGCCCAATTTCTGTGGCACATACCCGCTAGGAGCTACGCTCCGCAGGGATTAACCTCGACCTTAAACTGCTCCATGCTATAAAAAAGAAAACGGCACTGGAGTCATATATCGATACACAGCGCAGTTAGCAAACAGCTGCATTACACGACCTAGACACAAGTCACTGTACACCGTCCCTTCATGTCATGCTATTTTTTTGCAGCAACATTCGCGTCAATATATAATATGTGGGGTTAAACGCTTCGAAAATTTTTGAGCATCTGGTATTCTTTAACGTGCACTAAACATCGCACAGTACACGGGCTTCCACCATTTCACCTCCACCGAAATGCGACCGCCGCGGCCGGGATCGAACCCGCGACCTTCGGGTCAGCAGCCAAGCACCGTAGCCACTGATCCACAGCAGCATTCGCGTCCACAATCACGAAAACTTTAAACTTGAGAACAGTTGCCACTTTCTCGAGATGCCAGCGTGGTTCTGCGATGCCAACGAATAGAGATGGCCCACACGCAAGTGCTGTCAGCTCCGTGTGAATCGAGTACGCGTCTACGGAATACGAGTTGCTTCCTTATCGCAGACACGACTCCGATACGTAGTTGCCTGACGCATTGGTAAGTACTAAGCAGGCTACACCCAAGAGTATACCATGGCGACAAGGAAAAGACGGGGTTTCTCACCTTTCGAACGCTCCGTCGAAGTTCATCGTGTTGTTCAGTGAAGAGCGTCGCACAACATCGAACTCCTCCTAGTCGATCCGCCCAAGGTAGCCGTCGAGTTTGAGAAAGCCGTACTCGAAAGTGACGCGATAACCTCAGAGCTTGTAAAGCGTGCATTGCAGCGCAGCTTCGTGTCCGTAATCACGGACGGTAAATGACGAGTCGCGCGCGTCGTTGAAACGAGGAAAGCGTAATCGACGGAAAGTTCCCGCACCGACAAGTTTCGGAACTTTTGTAAACTGATAACGGCTTGCCTTGGATTGACTCTTTTGTGACACAATCTATATGTAATGATGATGATAGTGGTTGTAACATGGCGGTTTTGACGTGTTTCAACACGCATAGTAGAGTGTACTAGAATGGGGGAGTGGGTCCACACAGGGCTCCGCGCTGAGGCGTTTTTTTCTGAAAATCCAGGCGCCGCTGCCGTCGCCTTCACCTGAAGGTTACCATGGTTACCTCTGATGTTGCCATGGTTACGGCCGCGCGCGGCGGCCGCCGGCGGCAGCCTGGCCGGCCGGCCTGGCCGTTGCGCATCAGTCGCGTATCAAGCGTATCCCGCAGCGTTCGTGCGAAGCCGTGGACGGCGTTGCACCACGTCTCACGAATAATTCAACTAAAGGGAGGCACTACGTTTATTTTGCTCAATACCCTACTCGTAGCTAATAGCAGCAGGGCTAGCTTCATTGCGTTCGATTCTTTTTTCGCACCAGCAAGGTTGAAAGAAGTTGGCGAACAAATGGTAAAAACAACGCACGAGCGGCGGTGCGTCGAGCAGACGATGCCACACCGAGCAGACGACAGCTCGGCGCTCTCGCAGTCACCACGAGCGCTACCAGCCGCTGCTCCACCGTTCCAACCGCCGGAACAGACGGAGCTTCAGGTGAAGGCGACTGCAGCGCCACCGCAAATTTTCAGCGCTTTTTGCTTCACCCGCGCCGCTTGCCGCCCGCTTCAGTGGACCCACTCTCCCATTCTAGTACACTCTACGCATAGCGTTTAGCTAGTTTAGCCTTGGAGGCCTTCTTGGAGACGTATGAGTGAGCTTGTTGTGTTTTTGCACGCAACCAGGACTATGTTTTAAAACGTTTATTTGTGAAGTATTCTGGATCAAAGATGCACGATTCGTTTTCATATATTTCCGGCAACCGAAACATGTTCAGGCCTGCCCAATGATGGAGAGCTCTTCCTGGTCGTGCCTTTCGTTCAACTCATTCGACAGCCGTTCAAGAAACTTGTTGAACTCGTGTCGCGTCTGCTCTCCGCCCTTGCCGCCGTCGTCGGCGTCCTCTATGCTTGTCGACACCCAAGTGATCCGGGCGAACAAATGCGACAGTTGAGAAGGGTTTCCCGCAGGGCGATCGCTGGACTTTCGGTGGCAGAACACGACGCACTGGGAGTCCTTCACGCCTTGCGATTGAACAAAGTTGTTGTACCTGGACGGCAAACATAGCAACAAACATAAAGGGTGAAGTCACGGTTCCTCGCAATTTTGCAAGCGCAGCAGCGTGCGCCCGCAGAAAAAAAAAAAAATCTCACCATACGTCAAGCGCCGTTGACACATTCTTTTGGTCCGAGGAATAGACAAATATAATGCCTTGTGCATCTTTAGCAAACGCGGGCCAGCAGTTTTCGTACCTGCACAAACACGACAAGACCTATTGCAGATATTCAGGCAGAATTTAACAATATTAATAAGATTTTTTAGCTATGCGCGTGCGATTGAAACGTGTATCTACCCGAGAGATTGACACACAAATTTTCCATTGCTGAAATGTTCATGTGGAACTGTAAAGTAACTTCCAGATACCTACGTTACGTTGGTTCATTTAAATTGTGCGGTAATATATGATAGAGATAGAGTTGCTAGAACAATGCTAATTACTTCTGGTCGCCGCTGCAGTCCCAAAGTTCGACTGGTGTTATGGTTTGTCGTCCTTTTACCGAGATCTGCGGGCTCTCAAATTCCAGGATCCTGAAACAGTATTTAAGAACTAGCTGTCAGTCCAACCAACCACTTCAATATTCAATGCGCGTGTATGCGTGTTTACGGTTTTGAGCAACATGGAATATTCACCGCACGCCCTTTGTAGGTTGGTACTGCCCGGAAGAGTTTTCCGTCGCCTCAGCCAGATAGTTTGAAATGGCCGTCTTACCAGACTGAAAAAAAGAAAGAAAGAGGAAAAGCGTGGAAAGTTTCAAAAGTCGTCTAAACTTCGAGGAGTTCCGGAGTTTCTACTAAGTAAAGCGGCCGCGCGAAAGGCGTTGCCACGGGCAACGCGTATCAACAAATACGGCTGCTCACCTGACAGGGTCCAATAACTATTATTTTCATGATTTCTAGAGACGTGTTATACCCCGGCAGTCGATGCAGGCAGATCCAGCAGGAACTCTGGCTCACTCTGCTTAAGACCTAAGTTAAACTTGGCCAAATCAATTTTGATGGCGAGAATGTTTTCCGCAGCGCAGAGTGTGCGGCATCACAGAGTACGAGCGCACAGCACGGTCTGTCTATGGTTTCGAAACCGCTGTTGCCAGACCAAGTATTTGTTCGCGCCTCTTTCTTCGTTTCAAGCCGCCAGAGGAATCCTTGTCGCGGCCATTTTATTTTGATTTGTGCTGTAAACGCGCTGCGACTGCGTGTAATGTAGAGTTCATCGGCTTGCCGCAGTCGCCTCAGAAACACCACAAAAGGTAACTAGCGTTTAAGGTAAAAAGAACCGACGGGCTACCTCTACAGGTGTCGCGTAGGCAAGCGCGTATCACGCGAGCCGAGCGATAAGCGCGGCAATAATCCCGCCTCCGTGCCAACGTCGTCTGACTCAAAACATACTGCATCGGCGATTTCGAGAAGCTTGCGGCTCCCGAGAAAGTCTAGGCAGAGCGTAAGGTTTAGCCCTAATGGATATCGCCTGACAACAGACAGGGCTAGGGGACGAGGCGGTGGCAGGAAAAGCTGTCAGACAGGTCGATCGGCAACTGCGCAACGGGCAAACTCGACGGTGCCCCAAACAGGAAAGAAATTCCCCCATCGCGAGCGATCACCCTTGACAGGCGCTGGCATTGTCAGGGTTTGCGATGGAGGCCAGCCGACTTCCAGCCGTGTGCGCTTCGCCGTTTACTCCTAATATGTTACGAAATTGTCGCGTTTTAGCGCGATGAAAAACTGTCGCCACGCTTCCGGCAGGTTCTACCAGTGGCCCGTGCGCCTACTTAGGGGTAGGAGTCAGATACGCCGCTGGCGAGCCAAGCATATGCGAGGTTTCGCTTCGGAGTTCAGACGGACGAGCGAGAGCGCGATTTCTGAGGACCTAGTGGAAACGTAGACCTACGTTCCGTATCTCAGCGCGCGTTTTAGGATACCAAGGGCGTACCGCCTAATAGGAAGAGGAAACACGCGGCAAAAAAGGCCGAAAACGAGGTCACTAGTAAGGATCGCTGGAAATCCTAAATGGCTGTCCGCGAGAACAGGTAAGAGGTCGCAGCGCTACTTTATAACGTAACTGAACGTCATTGTAACACGCAGTGGCGAAAATCGGCAGTAATCGTGAGTCTTGCACTTAGCGAAGCTGCTAGCACACCGCGAGTCACCGCGGCCTTGAATAACTCTAATTGGTCATCTCATTAGCCCAGATTACTACTCTCTGCACCGTGCATTAAAATAAGAGTAAAACTGAGAAGCCCCGCGTGATGTGGAACGAACAAACCTGCAGTTATTTCTGATTTGCTTGATTCACCTTGTCTTCAAAGAGTAGTGCAGAGTGAGGTGATCTGTCAGTGGTATCTTTCAAGTGTACTAATCGTAGCATAAGTTTGCAGCAGCTTTAGTAGACATTTACTGTAAGCAGAATGCCGCTGTGCATGACTAACTATAACTAACTAGTTTATTGCTGCATGTTTTAATGTCTCTCCCAGGGCGTCCCTGGCTGGCTGCTGATGCAGTATTGAACAAAAAAAAGGTGGGGCTTTTGCTTAAGCGTGCGTAAGAGTTGTGCCGAGTTAAAGAGGCCGATTTTCATTGAAAGGCTTGGAATTAGGCCGTGACACGATTTGCAATATGCATTATCTCTTGCTCGCATTCATTCATTCAGAAGATTAGAGAAAGCAAACACTATGAATTGAGTCAAAAGGAAATCGTGTGCTGCATTTTGTACATTGTGGACAATTCTAGAGAGGCTAATGGGACCTCTCGCTCCCCCCATTTGCAACAAGACACAAAAATAAGTAATGCTTAACGTATGGATGAAAGATATAAGTATGCATTATCTCAAGTGACGTACTTATTACATGATGGAATATCTTGCAGCACCGAAGAGTGAGGACAGACAGGATAAGCACTAACAAAGTTAACAGCAATGCGGGCGAGTTTGTTTACTGTGCATTTTACAGAATCTGCAGCGAAAGCAGATAAGTGCTGAAAAGGAGGTAGCACAGTGAAAGAAGGAAGGTGAAAAAGGGCGTTACCTTTCCTTCGGCACTTGCGTGCTTGCACTGCAGATTCCGTAAAATAAACACTCATTAACCTCTTCAACTGCTTTTGTTCTTCGATGCTGTACAGTTACTTCATCATGCCTTAGAAACTTGCCGCAGCCGCCATGATTTTAGCGTATTTGTTACACAAAAAACATTGCAGTTGTGAACTTACTTACCAACCCATCCATGGTTGCTTACAGGCTTAGAGCTGTGTTGTGCTGCTAAATGGGCCCGATTCCCGGTCAGGGTGGCTGCATTTCGATGGGACCAAAATGCAGTAGCACTCGTAAACTCTGATTTAGCTGCATGCTATGGAACTTCTGGTGGGCAAAATTAATGCATATTCCCTCACTAAAGTATGCCTCATAATCATATCGTATAGTTCTGGCACGTAAAACTCCAGATTGAAAATAACCTATTTTCATCCCAGTGAGCAGGATGGCAAATTTCTGTGTAGTGCGGTTGTAATGCACTGATTTTGCTCACGACCAAAACGTAATATGCTGCATTCAGAAGACGCAAATGTGTACCAGTAGCGTACAACTGTGTCTTACGCAACCAGTTGTAGTTATTCTGTAGAAAGCATCAAAACATGTGCGCTGCTAAACACATGGATGAGGGCTCCATAACCACACTGTTTTCGTCACTTTCATAACTTCTGCTGTGTTGCCTTCAAGGTATGGAGTAGAATAAGAGAGATGGCTGAAGGGCAATGCAGTCCTAACAAGGGCAAGAAGAAGCTCCAGTTCACCCTATCTTGGGCGAGCTAATTTACCCATTTTGTCCCTGCGAACTTTTTAATCTCGTCACTCCATCTAACTCATTTCCCGTACCTTGGTAACCGTTCTGTTGCTCTAGATGCCTTACTACTGCTTAGCGTTTATGAAAAACTTAACAAACGTAACAGTGTTTTCAATACTTCTTGCAGACCATCTGCAAGTATACCTGTTCGATGATGTGAAAATGTTTGTGCAGATGTTTCAAACATGTCAAAGGCTTCATTCTTGAATGTTAATGAAGATCTCATGATGTTAATCACGTCTGTATCTGTGGCACCTTTGACTGGCTCTTTCAGAGCACCCCAGCAGTTCTACAATGTCACAAAAGACAGTGTGCAACCTGTGTTTTGACTTAAACATTGGATATAGGGAGTGATAGCCTTTTGTTGTATATACTAAAGCCAGCTTACTGTCATTACAAGGGGTTTTCACCTTCTAATTCAGTATTTAGGGCGTTTCAAGATGCTCTGATTCTTCAACACTGTCATTTGTCAAACCCGCAAAAATTTTAAATTTGATTGTTGCCGCTGCATTGGTCCCGTGTTGAAGTGCACGAAGTGTGCCAGACTTGGCAAAGATTCACCAGTGGAGAAGCGGTCTGCTACGAGTGTAGAAAATCGGAGCTCCAAGTTTGAAATGCTATCTAGGTCATCCTTGCGCATGACCAATCTGTGGATAATGGAACCAGCATGAACCATAGACTGGATAATAGATGAAAAGTACATTCTTCTGTAAGAGTACCTGCTCTAAAATTAAGCTGGGATGCATCTTTCAAAAGCCTGCAAAGCCCAGGTGCCTGCAGGCCTAAGGTAAGGGCACTGAAGGTAACACAGAGCGGACTGATGGAAAGTAAAAGCTTTATTTGCTTAAATGCCTGTGTCTCAGCTTTTCAGGGCAATCATTCACAGTTCTTGCTGAGTAGAGTACCTCACAAAGCCCCTCAGTAACTGCCAATTCAGGATGTCAACTGTCAAAACCATACAAGATTTTGAGCCCCTTAAATGGGCTCCTAATTTTTTTTTTTCTGAGAATTCAACCATCTGTAGGCTGTCATGGCAGTGCTGACGTCCCATGAAATGGAAAAGGAAGAAAGTCAGGATGAAAGTCGGAGACCTCGAAAGTTTTAGGAAAGAGCAGCCAATCTGTAACACTACATTCCAGATTCCCTGAGCTGAACAATGTTTGGTTGCGTTATGAGGAAGCATTTACCTACAGAGAGATCTGGAATGTTTTCTTGCCAAGTTTGAAAAACCAGTTTTTTTTCCTAATTCATTGTGAAGGCAGCCAATAGATAAAACTGTCTGCCCATATCCATCATCATTCTGGACACTTCTGCATTTAATAAATCGTAGTTGAATATTGTGTATGTAATAAATGCTTATGATACATTCTTTATCTCCCGCCACTCCGTTTTGCAACATGCAGTAATTGAGGGTATTGACTTATATAATACGTTGGGATGCCTCCCTCCCCGTGTTGTGTTGCAGGTTTCCAACATATCAGAGGTGAGCCCGGGAGGCGGCGGCTGCCGGAAGCCACCCAAGATGGCTTCCAAGCGGCCAGCCCCGCAGGACTCCCCCGGGGTTTCCTCCTCGGCCCCTTCGACGAAGAAGGTTCACTTCGAACCCTTCCGGATCGGACAGGTCTCCACGCTGGTAAGGACACTCGCCAAGTACCACCACTGCCTACTACTACACTCCAACAGTCGCAGTCTTGGAGGCCTGTTAATGTCGCATAGCAGCAGCCATCATCTGGATGGTGTGCCTCTCCTTGTGTTAATGTCGCACGCACAGTACCTCCGGGTGATAAACAGCATGTGTGTCGTTAGCGTGACTAGTTTTACTGAGGGGAAAGTTGCGAGTGCACAGTTTTCAAGAAAGGAAGCGCAAGGAAGCACTATTGCTGTTACTGTTGTGTGACAGAAAGACGCCCCATAGGGTGCGACTGTTTTTAAGAGGCATAGTAACTGGATGAAAAGAAGCAGTAAGGCAATCACAAGGCCTATTGCATGTCTGTAGATACAACACACAGTCCCTTGTAGCATACTGCCTATGAGAGCAAAACAGCAAAACAAAGAAGGGCATGTAGGTAGAGCCGTAGTGCTTTCTTCAGCACAAAACAACATGCGCAAAACAACATGAGGATAGACGACGGAGCAGAGCGCTTTGCCCTGTCGTCAGTCTTCTGTTGTCGTTTTGCGCTGCAGAAAGCATGGATTCACACCAACTAGCCCGCCAACACATTGTGTTGCATATTGGCCGGCTCCCAGACAAGGGCACTTTTTGTGTAAGCAGAGCTGCTTAACGCCAATTGTGTGGGTGGCACTACCTAATTTGACACAGATAGTCACGCTTACCTATTGAGAGCTTGAAAGGGACACTAAAGAGAAGCAATGAATCGGTTTAGATTGATAAATCGTACGCTGACAACTCTGATGTCATTAATTTCACCATCATAAATTTATTAATAAAGAAGAAAATCAAGTTAAAAGCTTTATTTTTAAATTTTGCGCCGAAGTCTCCATGCTTGACGTCACGAATTACAAAGTGTATGTATCGTAATTTTTCGTCATTGGCTCCCACAGAATTCATTGAAATTTGGTATGTTAAGTCTATGGCCCCCTCAGAGGACGCTTCACTTTGTTTTTACCGATTAGGACCTCTGAGGCCTCGCTAGGTGCCGTCAAAATATGTGACGTCACGGCGAATGGTGTGGAAACTTCAAGGTGGCGTCGCCACACACATTTTCATTTTGCGCGTTTTCTAACTAACGCTTAGACTGCTCCAAACGCACAGTTACCCCAGCCCCTATATCTGCAGCAAATACCTCCCAGATATAAGGCCAGAATGCCCTAAATGTCAACATCCGAAGTGCGACTTAAATCGCATGCTGTGGCAGTGTCCCGCGCTAAAGCGCTTGCTTCGGGTCTCCTGCCACCGAGGACGACTGGATCAACCACCTCAGGAGCCCTGACAGGGCCCTTCAACACCAGGCCGTCCAGAAGGCCCAAAACGTGGCTGGCGAGCTCCGACTCCCAGTCCCCACATGGGCGGAGCCACCGGGCCGGCCCCCGTAAGGGGTGCCAGGCTCCTTCAGGACCTTTAATGAAGTTAATTCTCTCTCTCTCTCACTTGCCAATCACCGTCTCGCGACAAGCGTGGTGTTTTTGGTACCGTGAAAGAGAAATTTACTAATACGAGAAAAATCGTTTTGCTCTTTAGTGTCCCTTTAACACTCTTGCCTCGACAGCAGGTTAAAAGCCCTCAACATGTGCTTGCAGTGTTATGCATTCATATATTCCAAAGTGCCACAGCTGTCATCTCAGTTGTCATGTCATGTAACTGCCATCAGGATGCAACCATAGCTTCGCTCCATACATATGGGGACCATTCCCTCACCTCTGCAACTATTTGTAGTTGTTAACTAGATTTGCTAACCACGGCTGTGGCGCAGTGCTCTTGCTTGGCAATTTTCACAGGGCTGTGCATCCCACACACCTTCTCTGAATGGTGCAATGTGTGCTCAGCGGATACACCAGTAGCGGGCAAAGGGGGGCCTTGAACAAAAAGTTTGTTCTTGTGAACACAGTGGCATCCTCCACCCTTGTCGTGTTTCCTCACTGCATGAACTCGTGAAGGCAAGGAATTGTCATAGTCTGCTGATATTTCCAGGAGGCGAGTGGAGGCAAATGTACTGACCAACTACTGTAAAAAGCACTTCATATGACATTTACTCGCATAGCTTGCACGCTTTTTTGTTCCTTATTTTAGGGCTTGAAGAAGAGGGTGCGCATTATGTGAAAGTTTTGCCAAAGCATCATTTGTGACATCGAATTATGTTAATGTGTACATGCTGCTACGCCCAAGTGCGCACTAAAATGCAGGGAGAAGCTTAAGTTTCATAGACTAGCATTGTCAAGCTCATAGATCAGTACATTTTAAGATGATACTTTTGGCGTGCTCTATAAGCCCACAAATTTATGCATCTACCTCCATGATGTTTTCTGGTCTACTGCTACTTGTAAGACTGCATTTATAGTAATGTGCCGACTCTTTTGCATTCCAGAAGCACAAGCTGCTGATCCTTTTATGTCTTCCTTTGACTCTTCCTTTTACGTCTCTTTAGCGTCCAGTGCCTGCAACCATTGCAGAGTAGTGTAGTCCTTTTGTGTTTGATGCATTTGCACCTGTGGCCGTTGCATTGCAGGAGGAGATGGACATGAAGACGCTGCAGTTCCAAAATCGCAAGCTGGCACAGCGCCTCGATCAGCGCATACGGCAAGAGAGCGAGCTGCGGGCGCGCGTGGAGCAGCTGGAGAAAGCGGCAAACCTCCGATGAAGGGGTCCTCACAGTTGTTAACAGGTGACACTCTTTTCTCTTCTTGAGGATTAGCGTTATTTATGCCAATAATGTAACAGGCTACAAGAGGAGTTTGTTTTGAAAAAAAAAAAAAAAAGGAGGTCCTGTGGTTAGAAAGTGAATCGGGATTGCCCGTGCATGATGACAAGGATTATGGGAATGAGCAACAGTTACGGGATATAAAGTTTACAATTATAAAATCCTGTTGAAGAACATTACAAGATTGATAAACATTGGTGAATACATCGATCAGGTATAAGACCGTGAAGAAATGACCAAAAACAAAAACTACAAAAGCAAATTTTTTTGACAGGAAGCAAAAGAATGCAGGAAGTTATGATAAAAACATGACAGCTAGAGTTATTGCAAAAAGAAAGGAGCGTACTACAATGGTAAGTGTGAATTGGCCCAGAAAACGTAGTTTTGTATGAAACCTCCTGGCTTCCTGCCATGTGTTGCACAGCTGCTTGTTTTATTGTTAGTGTTAGATGTTAGTCTCTTGTTTGTTTATTGATCTACAGTATTTCACAGGCCTCTTGCAAGGGAGAACTGTGTAAAGTATGGGGAGGGCTACAACTGAAATATTAAAGCAAAACAGAACATTTACTCAATAACTTGAGAAAATAGACATGAGGGGTAACTTATTGCGAAGTATAAATAACACACAGAGAAGTAGGAAATAGTAGTTCTCTGCTGTTTCAAATTCAGCATATGTGTACTCCAAGAGTAGGATTGTAATCTCTGCGATGATTGGCGTGCTCATCTATGGATTGCAACTGTGTAACTGGTGTTATACAGTGCGCCGTGTGGTGCACTGTATGTACATGCATAGCTGAGTGTTGCGAGGTGAGTACATAGTGACGTGGTGATGATGCAGGTACTGGAACCAGCTGAATGAGGACCTGCGCGTCCTGCTGCAGCGCTTTGACTCGGAGGCGTGGGACGAGTCTGAGCAGCGCAATGAGGCAGAGGCCACCACGTCCTTCCTGGGCATGCTGCTGCACTGGGACCGCGAGGAGCTGGACGAGAAGCTCGCCCAGCGGGTGCAGGTGTCCACCCGTGCCGTCGCCAAGCTGCTGCAGGCCTTCGACCGCCTGGTGCAGAGGAACCACAAGGTCATGCTGGCCCTCCAAGGGGAAGAACCACCTGGCCCAGGTATTATTATCTGCTGCTCATCCATTGCTTTTCCTTGGGGGAGGCTAAAGAATGTAGGGCGTATTCTCTCTGTACACTGGAAATTTGCTTGACGTCTTACACGTATTTCTGGCTCCTGCTATCACTTTTGTGGCTAGCAACGAGCAAATGTACGGCCTCAAGATCTGTCTAATTTTATCCAGAAGGTGCCAAGGCTGAGGCGCCAGTTTGGACACTGCATGTTGTAGTCTCCCCGGGTCACTTGTCATGAAGAGACCAAGTCGGTGTTCGTGATAACTTTCTTCCATTGCATAAAAAAAACAATGCAAGAGTGGAGAGATGTGTCATTACGTACCCTGGAATAAACTACCGTATTTACACGAATGTAAGTCGACTCCAATGCAGGTCGGCCCCCCCAAAAAATCGCTCGTCAAAAAAAAAAAAAAAAAAAAAAAAAAAAAAAAAAAAAAAAAAAAAAAGTTTTAGTGTTGGTTTTGATTCTAAGTCGACCCCCCCAACATTGGATTGTCAAATTTGAAAAAAATGGGTCGACCTATATTAGTGTAAATACGGTATTCAGTTTAAGTCTACATGCACCTACTGGCCTGTAGTTGCATTCTGCTAGTGTCAGTACAATTTTTATATTACTGACTGCATAAAATAAGCAGTTGTCAGTTTGCACTTGTCCACATGTCATGTGTGTCTTTGCTGAAAGTTCTTATACACCTGCAGTGTGTTTCATTTTAACTGACATGCCCCAACCTTAGCATGGAGGGAAGCCGAAGGAATCTTGGGTTAATCTGAACTATTTGATTACTGTCCCAGGAGTAGCAGAATGTTTGTTTTATGACTTGGGTCTGGCTGGTTTTCGTTGCAGAGAAGATCACAACCCAAGGGGGCTGCCCAGTTAAGCCCACAATTCCAGGCAGTTGTCAGGATCTGAAACAGTTGTAGTCAATGTTGGGAAAGTTGATGCATGTTTAGCATCAATAGTAAGCTTGGCACCAAAAACACGACCACGCAGGAACACAAAAGAGTGCCCATCCTGTCTATCTATTCCATTGCGCTCATGCATGGTCATGTTTTTGGCAGCCAGCTTACTAAGTAAAATCTCGTTAATTCGACCCCCGTTAAATCGGAATTTCGGTTAATTCGGCCGCGGAGTCTGGCCCCGTCCAAAATGTGCATTGTTCTATGATTGAAAACTCTCATTAATTCGGACAGATTCGACCGCGCTGTTAATTCGGACTCCCGACCGAGGTCGGGTGGAGGTCGGGTCACGACGGGGAAGCGGCGGCGGATTCCGCCGCGGCCGCGCTTCGAATCCGATATCGACGGCGCACCTAAACAACTTCCGAGATCGGATCGTGGGGCCTCCGAGATTTAAAACGAAGTAGGAATGAGCTCTGCATCTCGGAGGCACAAAAAAAAAAAAAAAAAGCATGGCGCTGGTTTTCAACCAAATGAAAGGCGCATCGCTGCTGTCATCAGCAACTGCAAAAATGGAGACAGTTGGAAAACTGCACGGGATCGCCACGGAAGCAGCGTGGCCGCTCGCTGTCTCCCAAAAAGTGGGGGGTGCTGCGATCGTTTTGCGTCCTGATCACGTGACGTGTTTCGCGTCGTGCGTCGTAGGCATGGTCGTAGGTGTTCTCTGTCGCTGCTTCGTCTGCTCCGCGCGACGACAGCTGTGCGTTCAGTTTCGCAGCTCCGCTCGCGAGCCGGCACATGCGGCCGACGCGTGAACTTGCGGCGCTGCTGTTCCATTTTGCTTCACTTGCCATGGCCACCGGGATCGGCTACGAGTCTACGGCTAATCGCGGAGGCGACGCACCTGCCGCCGCTAGCTAGGATGCGCGCGCGGAGTAGGCGCTTGCGACGCGTTGCGCGTTTCTCGCGACGCGTGAGGCATGAAGCAAGGATGGCACAGCAGCGCCGCTAGTTCTTGCGTCGGCCGTCGCGTCCACTTAGGAGTTGCCATCAGGAGTTGGCCGTCTTAGAGGACATTTGCATGGTTTCCTCAAACAGTGTGCGCGGACTAAGTCACCTGCAGGAACTCCGCAAAATTGTGACTTCCTCGCGCATTGTCTCCGCGAAGCAAACCGCGATCGCCGACTTTTTTAAGAAATAAAAGTCTGATGGTGTAGGATACATTTTTCAAGTGTTTTGAACGTACTCGCGATAATTCGTACCCTCGGTTAATTCGGACATTTTCTCCGGTCCTGTGAAGTCCGAATTAACGGGGTTTTACTGTATTAATACTGAAGTAGTTGCTTATATTTTGTGGTGATATTAGAGCTTGTTTTCTCCATGCGCTGCTACACTCGTGCGGATGACTTCGTCAGAGTACCCAAATGAAATTTCTCAAAGTAACATTGCTTAGTATTACTGGAGTGTTTTTACAGCGCTCGTTAATTTTGAAGCCGATAGCTCCCTTGTGTGCGGTTGAATCAAGGCCCTGGGAATTTTTTCTTCCTTCAATTGTAGATGGAGAGCCAGCAATGGACAGTGGTCCGGTGCCCGACCTCAATGAGGCAGTTCGACAGGCCAACATAGAGCTGCAGACGGAGAACAAGAATCTCCATGCGCTCGTCACTTCACTGCACGAGAAGAACCACAAGCTCAGCCTCAAGGTTGGCAACGCCTTTTTCTCCCGAATCTTTCTCGTTCGTTAGTGATTGGAAATTCAGTGCAACATGACTAGTAAACTGCTTCATTTGAATAGAAGGGATGTGATGAACGTTTGTTTCATTTACACATGGTGCTATCGCAAATGCACAGCCTAGCACGTGTAAGTACACACAAGAAAAAAAAACAATGAAATCGCTTGGTTACATAAGACACTACATTGTAATGGGAAACATAGGTAATCACTAACTGGTGACTAATAATAAAGCTGCCTATCTGTAGCAAATGATGATTCAGGTAAGTTGTTAATTATTCCACACACAGGGGGGATTGGCACAACATAGCATAGAACACTCTTGTACTGGCTGTTAGTAGGACTGAAGGAAACAATGCCTTCTAGTACAGTATGGACCGCTTGTAACTAGGGGTGTGCGAATATTCAAAATTTTGAAATGGTGTTTGCTATTCGATTCGCAGTGGAATTTTACTATTCGAACTTCCCGAAGACAAATAAAGTGAACGTCTAATTGGCAGTGGCCCCTTCAGATTTTTAGTGTGCTTCACCCCATCGCATTCTCGTATTGCGGCAAAGCTGCCTTTCAGGCTCTGCTACAGGTCACAAATGTGTTGACTCAGGGAAACGCTGGTTCCAAAATGGAAGACAATAGATGCGGCAAAGGTGGGGGGCTCAATTAATGCTGTTTTGGACCTGAAAGTTGGGCAGGAATTCCGAAAAAATCGGACGCCAAAGATTTTTAGCATCCGCAATATTAGATGTTCTGATATATTGACGTCTATGAGGCAGATTAGAAACTTTGGACTTGAAGGGAGCACACTCTTGTCCACCACATCAGTTGGGCTTTCACAAGTTGAAAGAGGAGGAGAGGCTGAGGAAATAGCATCTTTGCCTTTCACGTGTGAAGTGTTGTCGGCAACACTTTGGTTGCACCAAATCATGTACATAAATACAATTTGGCCTCTGCATTGCCTTATTCTTGATAAGTAGGCTTGTGCGAATATTCGAACGCTTCGAATATTCGAACGAATAGTGCAGTATTCAAATTCGCTTCGAATTTAAATTATTGAAAATTTCGAAGTATTCGAAACGAACGAATAGATGCATATATTAATCTGCATGTAACCCCCTGTAAAGGTAGTTTCACTGCAGTGGAGAGGTGCGAAGCAGTGAAAGCACCTTTCCAGGTGTATATGTGTCCGCATGTAATACCTGTAAATGTGGTTTCACTGCAGTGGAGGGGTGCTAAGCCGTGAAAACACGTTTTAAGGGGAAATTCGCACTTCCATGAAGCCCCACTTCACGGTTAAATGAAGAGATTACCCTCACATCGATTCATTTTTTTTAAAGTTTAAAAGCTTGTTATACCAGCTTATATGCTCTAGGTATAGTAAATTTTCAAATGTAACATACTTTACAGGTTATCACTTGCATTCTACCGAAAGTCAAATCCTGCTACTATTAAAGTTGTTTCCACTTCCCTTGAAGCAGTGGCCTATTGAATAGGCTGTAGCACCCCCCACCTTTTTTTTTTTACTCTGGCGTCTACTCTCCTGTTCGCTTTCCTTTTCCATCTTTCTTTTCCCTTTCCCCCTCCCCTTAGTGCAGGGCAGAAAACCGGATTCTACACTTCTGGTTGACCTCCCTGCCTTTCCCTCTTTTTATTCTCTCTCTCTCTTGAAGCAAAAAAATGGCATTTGCACAGACCTTGTCACAATTTTTTTTTTAATATTGTACAGGTTAGTTAGGTCATGACAAATATGCCCATTTTTCTTTATAATATGTGATACAGTCGATCCCGGATATATCGAACTCGAAGGGGATCGCGAAATAGTTCGATATATCGATAATTCGAAATACAAAATATGCGTATTTAAGGCTTAAATTAAAGTATTGCAGGCCTCGAAACAGTTCTCGGAAATCGTAACAAGCGCTAACAGTATGCTAAAGAACAAGGTGACAACTTCTTTTGCAAGTTACCGCACTTTATTTCGCACGAAAATAGTCCGTAAACGTGTCTTGCTTCTCGCACCGCCGTCAAGTTCATCGAGTCATCCTCAGTATCATTGCAAATAAGCAAGTTCAGCACCGTCGGCCACAACAGCGGTGATTGCACTGTAGCGCGGTAAATGGTGGCAGCGGCAGCATTGACATCTTCATAACCGCACGGGTCCACTTCCGCGGGCACCGGCAACGTCAGCCGTTATCTCGGCATCGATGCTCTCAGAAACAGCTACGTCGTCATCCGCACTGATGAAGTCGCTAGCTGCGCTCCCGTCCGAGATAGCGCCCGGAAATGCTAATAAGTCGCAAAATTCACTGAGGCACCGAACGCCGTTGTCAGCGGCAACCAAAGTCGTCACCTGGCACCAAATTCGATTAAAAAATAGTTCAGGACGGTGCTTTACTAGGACGTCGTTCCAAGCACCAGTCATCATTTTTATCGCTACGAGTGGGTCAATGCTTAGTTCGGCTCCCGAATAAGAATTTAACAGTACAGAAGTACACAAGCCGCAAGAGACACCGCACACCGCTGCCCACGAACAACAAACGATCCAAGCTACCACCGTCAACATGTTGGTGATAGCGATGGCACTTGTGGCTTTGTAACTTGGCGCAAAAAGCAAGAAAAGCGTAGCCTCCGAGATGTGCGTTTTAAAACCAAAAACGACCAAAATACGTCACGAGATTGCGGATCTCGAAGGCCATGCTTTTCGTGTCCGCATGCCGTCGTGGGCGAACGGAAGGGAATGCGAACATTGCAATGAGGCCGCCGAGTCGCTTCGCATTCTCATTTTGACGCCCTCGGCAATCGGCCTCTGAAAACACCATGTCCGTGCGTTAAAACCTGCAGATCGCGCATCAAACATACCGCTGCATTCACATGCGCGGCGCAAGAAACCAGATCAACGCTATGGAATAACACCGCTTTTTCGTCACCAGCGCGAAAAGGGATCGGAACGCGGCCTAAAAATGAGCAATATTGGTTCGGAAAACTGCACTTTCTGGGCTTCGGGGCGGCGCAGCGTTCGATATAGCGGATGTCTCGCCGTGCGGGGAGTTCGATATACGCGTGCACCAGCCCTATACTTTTGCATGGGAAGTTCAAGGGGATTTCTCAACTGTTCGATATAGCCAATAATTCGATATATCCGAGTTCGATATATCCGGGATCGACTGTATATACTGTTCGAATTCGATTCGAAATTATTCGATTAAAATAACTATTCGCTTCGAGCCTAAAATTCACTATTCGCACAAGCCTATTGATAAGACAACTAGGAAACACCACCCCTCTAGCGCTTCACCAACCTAGTCAAAAGAAAAGCTTTCATGTTCCTATCTCATAAGAATATGCTTGGGATCCTCTCCAACTTTTTTCTGCAATTTCGCTTCGAAGTATTCGAGAAATATCCTCAAAATATTCGATTCGATTCGCACTCACACTTCAATATTCGAATTCGCTTCGCACCTAAAATTTTGCTATTCGCACAGCTCTACTTATGACATATGTCACCAGAGTCGCAAAGATCCGCACTATAAAGGCACGTTTACACTAGAGCGACACGACACCGACGCAGACGGTTGGCTGACGAGTCGCCGGACCGTCTGGTCACGCTAGGCCAATGCTGAAGCCTCCAAAGACAGCATGTTGTCGTAGTGTAACATGATGGCAGACCGAAAACACCAGTAAAATGCGTTGGCAGACTTGTCGTCGGGAGACCCGTGGCCGAGCAAAAAGTTGCCCATATTGTTGCTTCGAACGTCGAAGGGGGAGATCTTGGGTTGGGAGATAAGGAGGCTCCGCATGAGATCCCCGCAGCATTTCTATGTGCATCTTGCCCACCCCATGGAAGTCTTTTCTTTGCTTCCCCTTTGTCTATTCACACCCACCTCCCTCGACGCCGTGGGTGATGGCGGGGGCTGCGTCCTCTGTTTCAGTTTCTTAGTCCAAGTTCAGTCGGTGTCGCCGCGCCCTCTTCCATTGCGACTAGAGAATTGGCCGACGAAGGCTGTGAGCAGGACAAAACACGGAACGGCATCTTCCACAGACCATTGGCGGACTGTTGGCGTCATTTCAGTGTAAACAGGATGATGACACAACAAAAGACGCTCTCAAAGACAATCGGCAGACCAAAATCGGTGTCGTGTCACTCTAGTGCAAACACTAGGCTTGTGCGAATATTCGAATGCTTCGAATGAATACTGCAGTATTCGAATTCGCTTCGGTGCGAATTTTAATTATTGAAAATTTGGAAGTATTCAAAACGAACGAATAGCTGCATATTAGTCCGCATGTAAACCCTTGTAAAGGTGGTTTCACTGCAGCGGAGGGGTGCTAAGCCGTGAAAGCACCTATCCAGGTGTATATTAGTCCGCATGTAACCTTTCTGTGAAGGTGGTTTCACTGGAGTGAAGTGGTGCTAAGCCGTGAAAACACATATCCAGGGGAAATCCGTGCTGCCGCGAAGCTTCACTTCATGGCTAAATGAAGATATTACCCTCACATCGATTCGTTTCTTAAGTTTTAAAGCTTATCATAACGGAAATTCCGTGCACTGAATGGTAGCAATTTTTCAATTTCACGGGCGCCCACCCGATGCCCAAGACATTGCAATCATATCACGAACCTGCTTCCATTGCATATGAGTGTTAGACATGCCACCCATGCCCTTGTTTTCATTAACGATACGATTCCCTTCCCTTCAAATGCAGCCACCGCAAATATTTTTGTTAATTCCATACCAAACCACAAATTTGATCGCCTGCGACCGCTACCGTAAAGGCAACCAACGTTGATTAGGCCTAGCCTGAGGGTTGGCATGTTGTTGCTGGTAGTTTATCCAAGACAACTTGAAGAACAAGAGTCAAAAAGATTGCACTCGAATTCCATTGAGAGAACAGGAGTAGGGGCGCCGTGCAGTGAGGAGTGGGGGGGGCAGAGCACTGAGAGCAGCGTCACTCGATCTGCCACTGGGATGCGGCACGCTTTCGCAGAGCAGGTGCGAGAGGGTAAAGGCGAGTGAGGAGAAATTTTACGCATCCCCCCCAGCATCGCCGCCATTGCCACCGTACACGAAGAAGTGAAATGTAAACAAGCGAGGAGGATCGTCGGGAGGATATGACGTTAACAAGCCACGTTACTTCCTGCGTTCTCCGCTCACTCCGCTTTTCAAGGGGGAGCAGACAGGACTGCTCTTCGCTGCTCCCGGCGCAGCAAAAGCGCTCTCGCTCTACCATTGGATGACGGTGCCCCTACTCCTGTTCGACCACTGAAACATGCTGGCTCTGAAGAGAGCACTTTCAGCGTGCTTTTGAGTGCTCCTGCTCTCCCAATGGAATTCGCCATAACACTGACCCAAAAGCAGCGTGCGTGATACGAAGTTTGGGATTGCAGCTGGCAGATCAACCGCAATAAAAGCCCGCCAAGCTTGTGACTCTGCGTACTGGCAACAGAGGCGAAAGCTCGTGTCACGAGGCCATAAAGGGATACTGCACAAAATTTTTGCTGCCAAGATTTCCAGCCAAATCGAAAGATTGGGGGTTGAAATCGATGGACACAACCTTCATTTCAGGCAGAAACTAGAGGAAAATAATGAATTTAATGAGTTTTTCACACACCGCCGTAAACTAGAGGGTGTGACGTGAAACACGCCGGAAACAGGCATCCCACCAATGCCAGCCGTCGCCCGCGTCTCTCGACCTGCTCAGCTCGCACTACGTTTCCCAGAACCAGTACGGAAGCGAACAATGCTCCCGGCTGGGGTAAGGCATCAGTGCTTTTGTGGAAGGGAGAGAGTGGAATGAAAGGAGAGGTGGAGACAGGATCATGTGCACCCTGCATGCGCCAGGGAGAATCTGACGTCACGGCTCGTGCTTGCGTGCAGCCGCTGTGCGCTGACGATCCACCAAAAATACAGCCAACTGTTAGAAAATACGTGAAATAAACTCTGTTTATCGTAACAGTGGCATCTACCGAGTAGAATTTCATTGTTTTTGTCAGTTTTTCAAATTTTTGTTCAGTATCCCATATAAAGCTTTTAAATTTGCGGATGAGGTTGCAAGCGCGATATCTGTTACACTCTACGATGACGCTTTTCCGGACAGGAAACAATCGCAAGGTCCAATGCGGACCCTGCCCGTCGCCCTCCTTCCTCACTCGGTGCACCCGCGATACCTGCGACGCACTCCTGCCGCGGTTTTTTTAAATGCGAATGCATTTCATAGTCGGGCTATGTCAGGCATCCGGCGTTGTGCGGCATTGGCGTTGTCCGCGGCAGGTGTTTTCTCTCCACTCTCACTCCCTCTCCCATAGCAACAGCTGCGGGCGGGGCGCGCTTATCCTCGCCCCTAGCAACCGGAGCAGGTGGTGCGGGCGGAGTAGCGGAGAGTGAGTGGAGAGGAGGAGCGCGCTCTGACACGTGAGGGCGCTATATGACACGTGAGGGCGCTCGGCGGAGCTATATATATATGAAAAAAAAAATTAAAAAAAAAAAAAAAAAAGACAGGCGCTGCGCCGTGCTCCCGACCGGGCTGCAGAAATTAGGCGCCTTTTCCTTCTTCGAACCACAACCACCATATATAAATGGAGTGAAGCGCGCGCGAAATGCATTCGCATTTCCTCATGATTCCCTTCGGGGAGGTGGGGGGCATTTTTTTCGTTTCTTTCTGCTCCCTCTGCCCCTCGTTCGTTCACTCCGCGTCCCCTCCTCTTTCGTAACATCTTCGCTCTCTCCCCAGCGGTGCACCTCCTTTGGGAGGCGCAGTCCCTACCGTGTTTGTCAGAAAGATTTTCCGGCTACGGCATTATAACCGGTCTTTCATCTTGGGGGACTGCACAGTAAGCGGTACACATATACGTGGGGTTCTGTGGGAAGGTAAACGGGAGTTAAGAAAGACTGTGTTGTAACCGGTCCTGCACTATAAGCGGTTACGTTATGAGTGGTCTGAACTCTACAAGAGGCATTTTCGCTTGTACGTTAAATTCGAGAAAGTGATCATTCCTCACAGAGATTGCATTATGCTGCCCACCTTCCAAGTGCATTCAGACTGCAATCCAGAGTAGGAGTATACTTGAGGCTTGCGATGAATTTTCAATTGTGAATTCCAGTGTAATTCCTCAGTCTGCCGATGTGTTCCCCCCGCAATACTGTATAGCAGTGTTTCTCAGCCATGAATTTCCGGGGACCCTTGTAGACTGGTGGAATAGATGAGACACCCCTCGCGGTGAGAGAAATAAAAGTTGGGCGGGGGGGGGGGGGGTCACAACACAGCAGCGCGTCGTAAAGTACTTGGCTTTTATTTACAGTGATGTCCGATTTCCCTGGACCCGCAAGGGTACCGCGAAAACGTCCGGAAAATTGGGCAGTCCGGAAAAACGAATGCACGTGAAAACGCACTTTTTTTTGTAGGCATTTTTCTCTGACGGAGAAGGTCACGGCCGGAGTACTGGATTCCCACTGCAATTCAGCGAATGCATCGTTTAGGTGACTCTAAATAGAGCCGTTTATTTTTTTAAAAAAATAAAAATCCGACGTAGCCGGCGCTACCTCATTGGTCAACACTTTGGCGCAATTAAGTCGCTTATTTTCTTCGCTTTGTCTAAAGATACGTTGGACGTACCCAAATCCCAAGAGCTGAAGGTACATTGGACCAGTCGGACATACGCACAACCGGGAGACTAATCGGCAGTCGCGCATTTTCGCGAGCTGGCACTCAAGTTCGACCAGCCCGTCCGCCGTTCGTTGGCAGTTCACGCAATTGAGCTCGTGGATCCGCGCTTCCACGAGGTCAAAAAAGTTTTTCGCCAACGAGTTTATTGTTGATTTCGATAAAAAATTTTCTGATCTTGACGACCCACTAATCATGGCTGGAAACCTCGTGGGCCCAAGCGCGCTGGTTAGTTTTTTTGGAGACGGTCGCAGTTTCGGTTTAAAAGAGCGCTGAGTAAGGCGGCATACAGAATGGTTTTCGTGCAAACTTACATGGGCACACAAAACCGCGTTCACATGAGCGCCGCACAGACAACTCTTTACGCGAAGGCTTCCTGTTTGTTGCTATTATCCTCTATCATAGGTTGCAACTAATTGTGACCCCCCCAAAAATGCACTGCCCATCGAGGCACCGACATCAGCCTTTGTACTTCTGTGCGAGTCTGCCTCTCTTTTTTCCGTTCAAAAGGTCTGCTAGGAGAGAACGCTTGCAAGGATAGTGGCAGCTTACACAAACTTGTGGCGCAGGTGGCGGTTGGTTGTTTACACGAAAACTGAAGGCACGTTTCGCGTGCAGTGGGGAGGTGGCATGGCACGCGCTTTAAAATCGATTTTTGCATTTGTTCTAGGCCATATTATACGTTGATATTTTGTAGATGATGCGTGTCTGTTCACACAAATCTATCCGACAAATTATCTCGCCTTGAAATTTTGTGTAAGTAGCCCTTAAGGTGGCATTCACTACGGCGACTGACAGAAGTCTACGACTGGCACCGGCGAGCGTGACACCGTTCGTCAACCACGCGGTGCTCAAAGTTTTCCATACTCATCGTCAGTGGTCGCCCGGCTCACTCATTGTCGGTTTTTTAAGTCAGCAGACTCATACAAAGGCTAGTTGCTTCGTATATGTGCAAAAATCGGTAGGCGGTAGCCGCGACCCGCCCGGCGACGGGTGCGTCCCAGTACATCGCCACGGCCGACGTACCTTTATGTTCGCGGTTCCGGGCACATTCGACGTACCTTCAGCTTTTGGTATTCGGGTACGTCCGACGTATCTTTAGACACAGCGTATTTTATTTTGCACGGCGTTCCGCTTGCCCGCGATGATATCTGCCTCAATTTCAGCTAACGTCATGTTGTCTCATCGATGATAGTGCCATCAGTGCTCGCGTCAACTCCGAGCTCGTCGGCTGTGTAGGCGCTGCCTGTCGTTCTCGGAGTTGTCGGAATCCTCCGTAACTTGACAAACGATTTCGTCATCGGTCAATTCCGCACAGAGCTCGAGGTCTTTTTCAGCGTCGGCGAAGCCCTCAAATGTTATCCCGGCTGGAATCGAACCGCCGGCAGCGCGCAGGTCGTCGAAGGAAACGTCCGCGGATGGAAGTTAATCACACACGCTGCCCACTCCGGGCGAGACGGCCGTCTCGGCGTCGAGTGTGAAGCCCGCGTGGCGAGAACAGTTCCGCGGAGTCTCCTGCGTTACCGCCTCTTGCGTTACGAGGGGGATTTGTGCGCCTCGAAGGCGCGGACGAAGACGAAGGAGCAGTCGGTGCCATCGCTGTCAACGGCGAATGCTGAAGATCGGGAAACGTGAACGCGTGAACGCTGACACGATTTTATTTTCGACTCATGGGCGCCGCCATCTTGGACTGATAAGCGATCGTTCTGCCGGTTTTCTACGTCGTAATATGAAGTGATCATGGTCATGAAACGTTAAATGTACCAGCCCAAGCATTTTTGCGCGTCCGAGCTTACCGTAGCACTGTTTGTTTATTTGATACGGGTACAAAAGTGCTACGTTATCAGTCCAAGATGGCGGCGCATGAGCGCTTTCGGAAAATGAGGTTTGGCTAAGCTACGGCTGGCAACGGATTGGCGTGTGCTAGATTGTGGCAATTGCGGTTTCGAGGGTACGGTCGGCCTCCGAAGTAGCGCGCATATCTCGGAGGCCATGGTGCGAGAATGGGGGGATTCGAGGGTACGAGAAAAAGAAAATGGCGGCATTAATGGCGATTTGAGTCGGCCACGGAGGAAGGAATAACTCAGGAGAGGGCATGCCCAGCCGGCGCGATACGCAAAAAGTGTGGAGGAAATGACGTCATGGCGGCCATATCCACTGGGCACAATGGCGGCGTTGCTATGGTTACGTGTTGTGCAGTGTAGCTGGCGTAGCGGCGGCGGCATGTGCGTGTGTGCCTCCGTAGGTCTCGTACTCAACCGCAGCGGACGATATCCATGCTTTGTGCCGCGTTGTTAGCTACGCAGTGCTCTCCCGGCGGTTATTGTACCTAGCAAAGTTTACAAAACCTGTTGTTAGCCACGGGGCCTCAACAGTGCGTGAAAGGATCGCGTATATTCACGTGCCGTGCAGCGGATGACGCCGATGAAGTATTCGATGTGCTCAGCAAAATCGGGTTCAGGCACCGTGACAAAACGGAACCACGACGAACGCCTTGCAGGTCAGTGACAGTTGTGCAGTGTTCCTGCTTGTGACAACGGACGAAATGTTTGTACTCCGCTAGACGAAATCAGGACACCATGTGCATATGTAGTTTCGTGTTCGATATGTGTACAGTAAGAACTTGCTTGTGCGCATTAAAATACCTTTTCTGTTTTGCTTGCTATGCTCGCCCCTAGCAGTGTGCTCTCGGCGTTACAACAACCGCGTTCAAGTGTCGCTCGTACACGCACCGTGCACAAGGTCGACCACCGCGGTTGACAATGCTGACGCCGGTGAGCGTTTACGTGGAACCCGAGCACGGTGGCCGGGCGCCGCTTGGGAAACGGAATGCAACCATAGAAGGCGGCGCACGACCGATCGTGTTGTCCGTACAGTGCGTGAATAAATGTCGTGAAAAGATTGACAGCATGCTCGCCGTAGTCAGTGCATCTAGCATGGCGATCTCTTGTGTTTGTTTCCTTGTCGACGAGCTCTTACTCGCTGTTATTACTCTGACGAAATGATTTCGCCAACTGTATCGCGCTGGCCCACCGTTTTAAGTCCCGTTCCGTTGGTTTCGGATAGCCTCAACACGCGTGCCGTGCAGCCCACGTGGTTTTCGAGCCGGAGAGGGAAACGCGCCTTCTACTTCGCTTCTCACATGTAAACAAGAGAGGAGCATCTGCCCAGTCAATATGGCCGACTTCCGGCTTCACCACGGCTTCACAGAGAGTGACGTCAGGGCCTCTCCTGAGTTATTCCTTCCTCCGTGGAGTCGGCGGTTAGCGGTAAAAAGTCCGGAAAATCGGACGGCGAAGGCTATAAGCGTCCGAAATTTCGGACCTATTAATACATTGCCTCTATGGGGAACTTGACGGCGCCGCAGATGAGTCCAGAAAGCCAGGCATGTCCGGAATTTCGGGCGTCCGAGAAATCGGACGTCGACTGTAAATGGGTCTTCACTGTTAACATGCTGTTAACAGTAAAGACCCATTTACAGTCGACGTTTACTGTTAACATGCTGTTAACAGTAAATGACTAGCTGCCATCAGCTGGGCAAACTGCATAGCAGGAAAGCTAGCCCTACAATGATGAAAAGGGTCTATTATTTGTCTATTTCTTTTCATTCTTTGTCAGTTGCCCGAGTGGTGCTTCTTTGTTGTCACCGCGATTGGCAGGTCTCGAAAAGCAGCTGACGAGAAAGGAATGCGTAGAGCGAGAGGAAACCTTACGTTGTGCTGGCCCAACACTGTCTTCGCGTTGCCAACTTGTGACGGCATTGCTTTGTGTGTGACAATATATAATGATGTTTTGCAGTTTTCGGAGCACCAGGACCAGGTGGACTCGATGCAGACCAAGAATGACGAACTGCGCAATCGCGTCGAAGAGCTCGAGTACGAGCTGAGCAAAGTGCGTGCGCGCGAGGAGAAACTCGACTGTCACCTGGCCGACTGCCTGCAGCGCATTAAGAGCTTCCAGGTCAGTGGGCTCATCACGATCATTATCTGGTCAACGATGCCGTTTACCCGGATATTCACGAAACATTTTCCCTTAAAACTTTTAGAACTTGTGTCTCTGTTGATGGCCGTAGACGAGGTGGAGGAATTCAAAAATGTTTTTAGCACATTATGAAATATAGAATTATTATAGCTGGACGTCATTATTAGCAGGCATTGTTTTTCGAAGCTTGATAATGAAGAGTGGGATGCCTTTAACAGTTTATATGTGTTAAGGTCTTGATTGGGCGCTAGGTGGTGTCATAATTTCACGAGACGTACGGTGGGGTGAGGGGCTGGTTGCCATTTTTTGTAAACGGCGTGGGATTGGGTTATTAAGCTAGGCACAAAGCAGGCTACTTCGATTATCCGGCTGGAGCGCTTATGTTTTGATCCAATTCAAGTTGTCCAGAGACCGTTCTATCTGACAGAATGGCATCTGTGCCTGTTCTTTGCGTTGCCGATGACAAAATGACTGACAGCACTGCCTTTTCCGGTTGCTGTTCTCACGTCTGACCGTCAGACGAACCCCAACTAATTCCAAGTGGTGTTATAGAACATTCTATCCCAGAACGGATACAAGATTGCGCCCCTGATGGTCCTCGACTGGTGGATGTGAGACGTCACTGTGTTTTTGTGTGTGTGCTTTGGGCAGGTGGATGGCTGTGACACCGTGCCCACGGCTGGCTCTAGTGGTGGCTCAGGTGGTGGTAGTGTGTCCAACCTGCGCCTGGAGGACCTGCAGAGCCAGCTGGAGGAGCAGCGGGAGCTGGCATCAGCGCGTCTGCTCGAACTGGAGCAGCTGCAGCACGACCACAAGGTGTGTTTGCACGGTCGCTCATTCCTAAAAGGTTTAACTGAGCAGTTTTCTCGTATTCTAAAGTAACCAGCCACATTGCATATATTGCGTAGGAGGCCCTGAAGACGGTGGAGCGGCTGCGGCTGGAGCTGCGGTCGCTGCCCGAGAGCCTGGTGGTGAGCACGGCCGAGTACAAGTGCCTGCAGAGCCAGTTTTCAGTGCTGTACAATGAGAGCATGCAGCTGAGGACGCAGCTGGACGAGTGTCGAGCATCGATGACGAGTAGCAAGAGCCATCACATGCGCCAGATTGAGCAGATGGAAAGCGATGAGCTGGCTGCCCAGAAAAAGCTTCGCTCTGACGTCATCCGCCTCGAGGACAACATTGCACAGGTAGCCTATGCTACACCACTACTTATAGTCAACAAGGATGGTATCGGTATTGTGCTACCTAGTATTGTGCTACATACCTGTCGCGTGCGCATACAGATTCGCCGGGAGTACGAGAATCTGCGCATCGAGTTTGAGTCGTCATCGGTGTCCAGCGAGCAGGCTCAGCCAATCAACCGGGAGATGCGGCACATTATAACGAGCCTGCAGAGCCACAACAGGCAGCTCAAGAGTGAGGTCTCCCGCAACAAGCGCAAGCTGCGCGAGGCCCAATCAGAGACACAGAAGGTGAGCACCTATATCTCTTTGCACTTGCTTACAGTAGTTTCTTTATATCTGTTTTCTTGTTTGCACGTGTGTGATCGCCTGTACGTGCCATATTCGTCCACTTGCATATGCAAAATCTGTGTCCACAATGCGGCTCTGCATATGCTATTTGCTCTATTATGTCAACAGTTCTGGGTTTGTGCATGTGCATCTCTATGTGGATGGCTCTGTCTTGGTCCCCTATCCCGCGACCTACACTGCAGCGCTTAATGACTTGCCCTGCCCATCAAGGTGTCACACAGGGTGGGGGGGGAATCATTACTGATGTCATTAAAGGCCGAGATATAGTTCGGGGTGTATCGGGTCGCGCGCGCCGTAGTCGGATATGCTGGGTACGCACAGCCAGCGACGGAGGCCAATTCCTCACTTTAGAGACCGGCGCGTGCACAGTACCGCGGCGAGCAGCTTTGGAGTGGCGCATACGCACTCTCTTCGTTGAACGTGTCTGCAGCTCCACATTCTTCGGTTGACGAAGAATGTGGAGCTGTATATATAATTGCGTAATATATAATTACGCAATGCCGTAATTATATATTACGGCATTGCGTAATATATAATAACGGTCTCCAACTGTACTCGAAAGCAAAATTTGAGTTTAAATAGTGTTCATATAGGCACCGATTTGGAAAATAGGCATTTATAGGCCTTAATAGGAATTTAGGCACAAACGTCAAAAATAGGCATTTATAGGCACTATAAAAACACTAAAAAAGCCCTCCCTAACCCCTGATTCGTGCTCATATATCAAAGTGGCACGATAGGAGCATAAGGAACAAAATAGGCATCTGCCTAAAATCCGGTCTCTAGTCATCACAGTCGCTTCTAGTGGCCTTGTCATTCGACGAGCTCAGATCATTAAGGCTCTCCCAGAGCTGCTTGTCCTCCTTGTCACTTAGTATTGCCTGAGATTCCAATGACCTTGAAGCTCATGTTGGCAGCCTCAACTGAAGCCATGTGCCATGCATTCAAAATCCATGAGCACACTTCTTGGGGCTGAACTGGTGCACCTCAATACAGCCATTACCTTTAAAACAAACAGTCCATGCCATGCGATCTGGCTCAATACGGTGACGATGATGCCATAGTTGGCAAGACAGTGACCAGGTAGCTAGCGCCACCTAGTAGCAGGCTGTGGTAATTAACTGGCACCCGAGCATGAGCGTGGCGCTTAGTCAAACACATAGGGAAGCCTTAGATGAGTAATACAGCATGTGCTGGAAACTGCGTGCATGTTGTCTACTAGTTTACTGATGAAAACTAGCAAGGCCTGCTGGTATTTTACTGCCAGAAACCTTTAGCAGGATCATCAGAGTGAAACAAAAACACGTAGCCATGGTTCGCTTACGTGATAACACAACCATTTCCGGGGGCTCCTATGCTGTGTTATGTCAAGCTATGTATCTGATGAGCAGTTCTGCCCACCCTCTTGCCAGCAGTTCTGATTGTCCCTGCTGTGATGTCTTATTGCCATTTGCATTTCTCTTTTGTCACATGACAGTTACGAGCAATGTAAGTATAGCAGTGTGTAGTGGAGTAAGTATAGATCGGCTAATGTTATCTTCACTTTAGTAGTACTTTTCTATAGTATGGGGTTTCATCTTCTGTGTTACTTTTTTTTTTTTTGTTCCCTCTACCGGAATGAATACTTACCACAGGGGTGCAGCAGCTGCGCCATATTGCGCCAAATTGATACAATTCCCCGTTTTTGCGCCGAGCTGCGCCAAAACCATGAAATTAGCGAAAATTGCGCCATGCTGCGCCAAAATGCCCGACCAGCCTAAAAATTTTTTTCAGTTGCGCTAATTTCAGCGAGAAATGGAGGCCACGTTGGCTACCTGCAGTTTGCCATCAGTCAATCCACGCGCGCAGACCCTAACCCTAAACCACGGTGTAAGATATATACTCATTAGGTCAGGACATTCGCGAGACGCGGTCGACCAGATAAAGTAATAACGCCGCGCACCCATCGGTCCGCTGACCGCAGCGGATACCTATCGGCGGGATGACGCAACTTCAAGGCAAAAATGCGTTGCCGTAGCCACTAATGCTTCGCGAGAAATATCAGTTTCCTAGTCAGCAAACGCGGCTATAGCATGTGAGCAACTAAAGCTGGAAGCATATGCCGCGTTTTCCGCGCGCGAACAAACTTTACGTGCTGCGAACACCGGCATTGCCGGCGACCACGTTGGTTGCCATAGCAACGGCACATAAAACATTTTTCTGTCTTGAAGTTGTGTCGTCCCGGCAATAGATATCCGGTGCCGTCGCCAGGCCAACGGGCAGCGCGCCGTTGTTACTTTATCTGGTCGAACGCGCCTTGCAAGCGAGCCTCGAAGTTGTGCCCTAAACCTAACCCCATCTTGAAATAAAAAAAAAAGGAGGTGGGGGGTGGGGGGGGAGCTGTAGCGGTGTTCGAAAATTTCCTGGCCTTGTTCTAACCCGTGCAGAACGCTGCTTAAGCCACCTCCGCCGCAGTACGCCGGTGCCCTGCGGAAAAGCGTATGAAGATTTGGAAGGGGCTGTTAGCACTAGTCACGGGACACAGTACATTTTGTTCAGTTACTCATGCGTGTATACGCCACATAATTGTGAGTATGGTCGCTGACGCCTAAAAAAGTTACTGGCAATCATTTGGAGCAGTATATGACATTTCTGCAGCCCTAAAAAAAAAAACTGTGCGCTAGTTTTTTTTTTTTGCTACCCCTACTTCTCAGTTTTACGAATCCCCTGAATTTCAAGGTCGCCAGCTTGGCAGATCCACATTTGAATTCGCAGGGTCTGTCAAAGGAAATGACAGGTGTGGCAAATGCTGATGTGGACTTTTATCATTGTTTGTTCAGTGGAGTGGTTCAAAATACTACTTTTATTGAAATAGCAGTGCTCATGTTCACTCTGCACGATTTAGGTGATGTTGAATGGTTTGCACATCCTTTTTTTTTTTTTTTAATGTAAGCCGTTTTTTATACTGCTTCAAATTTGGTCTTTCATGATAAAAAAAATGGTTGTTTTTTTCCTCGTAACCTGCTCCAAATTTGGATTTTAGTGCTCCAAAAGTAACATTTTGCTGCTCCAAAAATTGCTCCAAATTCTATTTTGGCTGTTGCACCTCTGTTACCAACTTGCTTAACTTTCCACGCTGCTTTCTTTTTTTCTCCTTTTCTTCCTGCTTTAATGATGCGTCATGTTCTTTTTGTGTGCATATGCATAACCTTCTGACATGGACAAGCATGTAGCTGCTTGTTGTGCTCCGTTTCCCTGCTCTTCTAGTTCATTCCTTGTTTCTCTTGTGTGTGCATCTCAGTACTGCATCATGAAGCATTGTTGAAAGCTGTTACAAACTTTCGTGGTACTCAGTTATGTTTGTCTCCCACTGTCAGCGTTTGATGTCTTCATGCAATGGGCACTTGCTGTGTTAAGTGTTTCTTTTGTCGCAGTGCCTGTGGTACATAGCATAGTAACTGTTGAGCAGACATAACGACGTGTGTTTGGGTGACAAGCATTTTAGCACACCTCAAAACGAAACGAATGTCATAAGAAAAGCAACATATCGAGAAAGAATTCTATACATTCAAGGTGGCTGAAAGCAGGAGCACGTTTAAAAGCGTTACGGCAACTTCTGCAGTTACACCTTTGTTAATCACATAAGGGTGTGTTTTGTCCTTTTTTTTTTTCCTCTTTTAAGTAAGCTGATGACTTGTCACGAATATGTGAATACATAGGTGTATGTGTGTTAAAGCAAAGGTGTGCTTATGAGCAGTGCCACGCAGTGTGTCAGTTTCTTCACGCGTGATGGGCATTGTGTTCACAACGAGGGGTATCCTACACCTCAAAGCACTTGTGCTGGCCGAAGGGAAACGAAACTCAGTACTTGTGGTTGTTTCTTCTTCTTCTTCCCCCTCCCACAGCTGAGGCAGATGCTGGAGATGTCTAATGTGGCTGTGACCTCCGCCTCCGCTCCCCCCATCAGCACCGTCGTCATCGGGCGAGGGCGGCTCCACACGTAGCGATGACGCGCCCATGACGCCAATGTCGTCGGGTGCCAGCACGAGCACGGTGGGGTCGGGAGGCAGCGCTGGCGGCTCGGGAGCCGGTGGTGGACGCAGTGGGGAGGACACGCCCGTGTCGCGCCACGAGGAAGACTGCAGGGCCGAGGAAGAGCCAATCCCCGAGCGGGAGAAAGGCAAGAGCGACGCAGACATCATACGCGACCTCAAGGCGCAGCTCAAGTGCGTTCCCCCCCCCGTCCCCTCTCTTTATTTTTTTTTTTTCTTGTCATGTGCTTTCCTGTGGGGGGACTTATTCATTTATAAGAGAAGCCAGTTGGCATTTCTCTTTTGTTCATGAGCGTAAAGAATACTTGCATGGATTGCCTTGTTCAAGGCACCTGTCAACCTTGTGCAAAGGAAAGGCCCAGAAAGCACTGGGAGCATTTTTATTGTGTGCAGATCCGTGGGGCGGCGTCTTGCATCCCTCGTGTTCACTATGTTGGCTGTCACGCTGGCTCTGTAAGAGACACGGTGTTTTGAGATAGCGCGTCTCCTTTCGTGGCGCTAAGCGGGCAACCAATGAGGACGCGTCACTGCGACGCTGCAGTGCATGCGCTGCTTTTAAGAGGTGCCTCACGAGTGCTGTGAGGCAGCGGCGGCATTGCTTTGAGCTACAAAGAAGGAGCACGAAGGAACAAATCGGACAGACGTGATGTGATATTGGAGAGGGCAAATGCATCTATCGCATCTCCGTGCGAAAGCGCCGGACGCATGCAGACGCAAGCAGCCCTACCCAACATGTGGCGTCGCATCACGACCACTCCCTGAACTAAGGCGGACCGGCGGCTCCCATTGAGGGGGCGAGCGTTTGCACTGGTACATTGAATAAAATAGAGGAGGCTTGCCACTAGTAATGCAGTACTGACAACGTAGGCTTGTGTTGTTGTGTTGTTGAGGCAAAATCGTGCTATGTTGCACAGTTTTCCAGCATTAAAGGGGTCCTGCAACACTTTTTACTCGCCAAATATTATAGCGCAGCACGCGGCCTGGAATTCACAATAAATTCTCAAAGTCAGCTAAAAATTGCTTTCTCTTCTCTCGAGACAAATGACGCTACAAGCTAAAAAATTGGCCGCGTATCTGCGTGCTTCGCTGCAAATGTCGTCGAAAGACGATAGTCTTGTGCCGGCCGTACTACTATGTTTTGCCTTGCCTCAGACAGCGCCTACTCTATGTTGAATTGGCTGCATCTAGCTGGCTGGCATTGATAAAATAGAGGAGGCGCTGCGCGAGATATGGAACGCAGGGCCACTGCCAGCGGCAGCACCATATCGTCGGCAGAAGGGCTTTTTCGTGCACAGCATTGCATTTTCGGCGCAGCCTAACAAAAACTAGGGTCTTTAGAATTACGTATCTATGTATTTTCTAATAAAGGAGCACATGACCTGATACTTATGTATTGATGTTGCGCCTCAGATTGCGTAATATTTGCTTTTTAATCGAAAATATTCACAAGTATGAACGCAAACACCAGTTCAAGATGGCTGGGCATTCAGCAAGTAGTTAAACTTTGGCCGGGCGGCTGAATCGATTCGAGGGACAGACAGACAGACTGACGGACAGACAGACCAAAATTTCTGCGTTGAAGTATCCCAAGAAAGACTGTCGTCTTTAAAATCACTTGTCACAGCCATTGCATCAGCCGTTGGCTGATTTGAGCATGGGGCACTCGGTCGTTACTGGGGCTGCCGCGGAAGGCCACGATTTGTCCACACGTGGGCACGCGATCGCACTGAATAGCCGCGTATTCGAAGAAAAAAAAAAGAAAAAGTGCTCAAGGTCACAAGGTGCGCATGACATATTTTCTAGGCTTGTGCAAATAGTGAATTTTAGGTTCGAAGTGAATTCAAAGCGAATAGTGACTTTGGTCGAATAATTTTGAATCGAATTCGAATAGTGCTATATATCACTTTTTATAAAGAAAAATGGGCATATTTGTCATGACCTAACTAATTTGCACTATATTTTTAAAAATTTAAACTAGGCCTGTGCAAATGCCATTTTCTTGCTTCAAAGGAATTAGAAGCAACTTTGAATAGTAGCAGGATTTGACTTTCGGTGGAATGCAAGATAGCCTGTAAAATATGTTACGTTTTAAAATTTACTATACTTAGAGCATATAAGCCGGTATAACAAGCTTTTAAACTTTAAAAATGAATCGATGTGAGGGTAATATCTTCACTTAACCCTGAAGTGGGGCTTCACAGCAGTGCGGATTTCCCCTGGATATGTGTTTTCACGGCTTAGCACCTCTTCGCTGCAGTGAAACCACCTTTACAGGGAGTTACATGCGGACTAATATACACCTGGATAGGTGCTTTCATGGCTTAGCGCCCCTCCGCTGCAGTGAAACCACCTTTATAGGGGGTTACATGCGGACTAATGTGCATCTATTCGTTTGTTTCTAATACTTCGAAATTTTCAATAATTTAAATTCGAAATGAACTGAATTCGAATAGACCCCTTTCATAAATGTTAAGCTAGCTTTCCTGCAGTGCAGTTTTCCCTACTAATGGCGGCTGGTCACTTACTGCAAACAGCGTGTTCAAGCGCAGTTTACTTGCCCTATGGCATGGAAAACATTCACTGGGCTCCCTTGATATAAACCCGCATGATAGAAAAGCCATGGCACGTTCCACTAGGGCCTCCTCTCCACTTAAAGGATGACAGGTGCCGCCATGATGAAGGAAAATATGCAGCACAGGGAAGCGCACTTGCAATTTTGAAAGGGGTCTATACTGCAATATTCGTTCGAATATTTGACGCATTCGAATATTCGCACAAGCCTAGTATTTTCTTTCCCCTGTGCCATTCCTCCCTGCTTAGCTTCCAGAGCTTTCGTCAGGACAAGAGAAGAGAAAATGCAATTGCAGCGTGCGACAAATCTTTGTAACTCCGCTCGTACTGGATGGATTCTAAAAATTTTTGTGGCGGTGAATTTGTGAGGCAATAAGCTCTTTTAGTGAATCCATTCCATGGCTACTTGGAAAAGTGTTGCAGGGCCCCTTTAACGTCTCGTAGTTGACCATCGATGTGACATTAACCTCTCGTCATTGATCATTGACAGCCATTGATGGATGGGGCTGGTCATATTTTGCCAGAATTTACGTGCGAGTGGGCTAGCCAGTGGAACATTTTTGCTGTACTATTGTAATGAAATCGGAGATGAGGTATGCATATTGTCTGCAGCAGTTGTGTCCACATTCTGCTCTTAAAAGGTAAAGCATGTGCACTTACTATGTGCCGTGGAGAAAGACCACACGTAAGCAGCTTTTGCTAAACTCTAAGATTGAGCAATTGCAAAACACCTGTCTGCACCAATCTGTCAACTGTTTTTTGTACTGAAGCACAAGAGTGAACTAAAGCTTATTAATTAAATGAGAATTAGGCAAGTGCAGATATTTTATAGTTTGAACACAAATCGAATAGTTTGTGCCTTTATTATCAGGGTTAACACTTAGTGGTCTTAGGGTAGAGACTGATGGTCTCATAACTAACAATTCGGACAACTTTAACTGCCAGTTGTCCAGCTGAGAGTGGCATTATGTATGCTTACTTCTCGAAATAATGTGAAGAAGCAGTTTTTTTTACTGTTTGAATTCTGCACCAAAGTACTAGGTTACCACCACAGAAACGGCTGCCGTCAGTTGCTGTAGGAACACTGAAAGAGGCTTTGTGCAGTATTTCCGTCCCCATAATGGGTGCTAGGAAAAGCAGCAAATTGGCAGTGCAAAAGCATATTACACTGCTACCACCATAGCCAACAGCTCCTCCTGAACAATGGGTAACTATTTCTGCTGTGCTTGTCAGACGGCAGCCATTATTTCTCCCATCTGCGGCAACGTGGCTCAAAAGAAGGCGATTCCTGTACAGTGGAATGGTGGCACTATCTGCCGCCATGCCACTTGTGTCGCCCTAGTCGTGATGGATAGAGCCACCTTTCATTGTGGAGTTACCGTAAGCTGCCTTTGTGTGTCGGTATGCTAGGTTTTCATTTCTCAAGATGAAGAATCAACATTGTGAAGTCCGTCAAGGTAATACCTGTGCCTCAGGAGTTGGATAAAACGAAGTGAAAGCTTACAGCATTATTCGCTTCCTCTAAATGGTGGGCAAATGGTTCAGAAATGGCTACCTATCTGACCTGTCCACTTTTGACAGCAAGATGTTCGTAAGAGAGGCCATTTGCTCATGTCCTGGTGGTGCAAATGTGAATGGGGGTTCACTGTAATGTTGCCTTTCTGAAGCGCTTTGCCAGAGTCCTGCGGACTTCTAAAAACACTGTTCCAAGTCCTTTTCTTTTCTGCATAAGAACTGCTGCGAACATTGTGTTGACGTAAGGTCCCTGCCACGCTTGTAGCCAAACATGTGCCTGAGATGTGGAGGTGTCTGCTCTTGCAGGAAGTCGCAAGAGGCCCAACGGGAACTAAAGCTTCTACTGGACATGTACAAGGGGGCGCCAAAGGAGCAAAGGGACAAGGTTCAGGTGAGCATAATGAAGCAAATCTCTTTGTGTTGATTCATACCAAGATGGCACTGCCCAGCACGGACTGTGGAAAGTGACAGTACCCACCCCTTTGCCCTTTCTTGTTGTACATGTGTCATGTGTGCTGTCTCAGTACTGAAATTTGGTTGTGTGCACCGGATTGCTCAGCAACGTTAGACGCAGTACAACGCATTGTTCCCAGTCCGTGCTGGTCTTGCTGCTCTTGTAAAAGCAGTGTGGGTGTGGTCACGTGCTCTAGCTCTGCCGCATCAAGACTCTATCCTCATTGTCACCACATGTAACATTTCTTTCCCTGCTTTTTCGGAAAAGCCTTCCACAAGGATATCCTAAATCCTGAGTGCATTCTCTGCATTGATGACCTTAACAACCCTTCAATGCAGACGTGTTGCGATGACCTGGCAGTATAAATGAGCTGTGTGCCTTTACCAATGCTGAAACGCTGAGGTTTGTGATGAGCTGAGATGAGCGTTGCATTTATTGTCATCTACGTCTTTTCGTGCTGTGACGATTCTGCATCCTTTTGTCATCCGGTGCCGATGTTCACCCCCACTCCTCTGCCTTTTTAATGAACTGCAGCTCATGGCGGCCGAGAAGAAAGCGCGCGCCGAGGCCGAGGAGCACCGGCAGCAGCTGAAGAAGCTGGTGGAGCACGAGCGCAAGGAGCGCCGGAAGCTGGCCGACGAGGACGCCATGAAGAAGATCCGTGCCCTGGAGGAGACGGTGAACAACCTGCACAAGAGCCTGGCCGCCCAGAAGCAGGAAGAGGAGGCCCTGCTGAGCGAGATGGAGGTGACGGGCCAAGCGTTCGAGGACATGCAGGAGCAGAACCTGCGGCTTTTGCAGCAGCTGCGCGAGAAGGACGATGCCAACTTCAAGCTCATGTCGGAGCGCATCAAGTCCACCCAGGTGCACAAGCTGCTGCAGGACGAGAAGGTGGCGCTCATGGAGCAGGCTGCGCGCCTCCAAGACCAGGTCAGTGGCTCCCTCATGCATCCGCGCTGTACTCTGTTTCGTGCATCATAGGTCGCGGGATCGAATCCCGGCCATAGCAGCCACCTTTTCGTTGGAGGCGAAAATGCTTGAGGCCCGTGTACTTAGATTTAGGTGCACATTAAAGAGAACCCCAGGTGGTCTAAATTTAATCTGGAGACCCCCCACTACGGTGTCACTCATGATCATATCGCGGTTTTGAGGTGTTAAACCCCAACAATTATATTATATCCGTTTCATGCATCAGGTAGAACAATGTGGGAACTATACAAGAAGTTTGATCAGTAAAATGTGTAGTACTCCGTTTCATACATCAGGTGCAACGCTGTGGAGGCTAGCAAGACTTCTTGCACTAGATGCGCTCGCACCAAGAAATAGTCCAGTGATTTTACCACCCATAATATGATTTCTCTTCGGCTTCAGGCTGAGTAATAAATTAAGATGCTTTGTGCCTCAGATGCAAACGAACCCCATCATATGGTTGTCAATAAGCGGTTCTGGACCGCTTGGCATCTCTTTGTTTTCTCTTTTTGGTGTTTCATTTGCAGCCCGTCGCGACGGATCATGCGCGGGCTCATGCTCGGCTCGCACGAGCGTATACGATGACAAAAGTCGAGTGCGAGACATGCGTACTTGCACTTCTTGCTGGGTTGAACTGCTTGCATAGCTTCCGCAGCATTGCACTTAGATGTATGAAATGGTCTCACGCATGGATTTCGTTGTCACAAACGTGGCCTCGGCAATTGGCTCCGGCTGCACGCTACTGGAACTAATCGCGGAGGCCACAATACAAAAACAAGGAGGCGTTAAGTGATCCAGAACAGCCTATTGACAACCATGGAAATAATGGGGTTTATTTATCTGTAATGCACAGAGCATCTTTATTCAATACCGAGTCTAAAAATGAAAAAAAGGAAAAGTAGAATTACGGGTGGTAAAATCATTTAAATGTTCCTTGGCTCGAGTGCATCTACTGCAAGACGTCTAGCTGGCTTCCACAGCTTGCACCTGTTGTATGAAATGGAGTATAGGATGCTCACTATTTTCACCAGGTTGTTGCAAGGTTTTAGACAGGCATTTTGACTGGCAACAGTACGTAGAAAGAGTGCAAAGCTTTCCCTGAAAAAATTACAAATGCACTTTTACCTCACCTTGTAAACTGAATTCTATCTATGCATACGTGTTTATTTTTTTCTGGATGCCTACTAATGAGAAGTAAGTTTCATACACGCAATGATGCACTGTACCTTTGTGGCTGTTGATGCTTTTGTATTAACTCAACCAGCGTAGTTCTCTTTTTCTGTTGCGTTCTTTTTGTTATGAGACACGTGTAATAAGACTTCACCTGTGTAATAATCTATCTTACGCCAGCCGATTCAATTTTATCCTTACGATCTTCGTAATTTCATCACTCCATCTAACTCTCTGCCTTCCTCGACAGCGTTCCCCATCTCTTGGTAACCATTCTGTTGCTCTTACTGTCCACCTACTCTCTGTCCTACACATTACATGGCCAACCCAGATCCATTTCTTTCGCTTGATGTCACTTGGAATACCCGCTACTCCTGTTTATTTTGTCACCCATCCTGCCATCTACAAGTTTGGTGAAAATGTCAATTTGGAAGCAATGACCTCTAGGGCCTAGGAAGAGATTGGGGCAAAGTATTGCACAAGTCCAGGGGGTCTAAATTTGGCGTGATCCTCGCTACCTGGAAGTGCTGAAGTGCTCTTTTCTGCATCCGTGGCAGTGAAAAGTGACAAAAACTGAGTGCGCGCGCTTGCTTCCCGTGCAACAAACAGGTGGAAGCCCAGAACCAGGTGGTGCGCAAACTTGAAGAGAAGGAGCGTCTGCTGCAAAACAGCCTGTCGACCGTGGAGAAGGAGCTCAGCCTGAGGCAACAAGCCGCAGAGGTGCACCGTCGCAAAGCAGTCGAGTCAGCCCAGTCGGCAGCCGACCTCAAGCTGCATTTAGAGAAATATCTGGCACAGCTCAGGGACGCCCAGGTGAGCAACTTGCCTGCCTATGCTCGTGCAGGGCCCTGCATTTTTACCTCGCTCTAATTTCGTGCCAAGACAGCACGAACAGTGAACAGCTTTAATGACAGAGAGGTCAGCATATTATGTAATCTTTGACTGGCAGCTTCGTACTCGAGATTGAGGGTATGCCACCAGGACTAACAGTCATTTTATGCGCTGTGTGAACATTGACGGAACACTTGTTAAGTGTTGTGGTGGAGCTTTGTATCGTTCAGCAATCAAGGATTAACTTGCGGCAAGGTCTAGCAGGGATTCCATCTTGTTTGAGTTTTGTTATACACATCACTCTTCCACGTACTGTTCTGCATGCTTTATGTGCATTCACATATTGCTCTATCTTTGGAAGGCCTGCGCTGCTCGTGCAGCTGTTGTCAATACGGGCAACAGGGGGCGCTACATTATGTGCACTCTGTTTTCAACAATCCTTAAGGGGAGATGCTCCTCAAAAAACGCAAGTTTTTTCCAAAATTACATATTTTTTGTTTTTACTTGCTTTCACAAGCTTAGTTTCTCTACTTTCTTGACAAAAAGAAAACAAGGTTGTAATTAAACTTGAAGTAGGTTAAAATTGCTTTTAAAGAGCGCAAAGTGGCTATTAAAAACTATAAAGAAGTGATTGTCTAGAGTTCCCTGGAAATGGTCACATGGCTGCTTGCCATTGCATTTCGCATGAGGAGTTCACCAAAGCCACACGCTCAAAATAACCATGGTTCCCAAGCTCTCATGATGGAAGAAATCATTCTAAAAAGCGTATCTTTGCCACAAAGATGACCTTTCATTTACAACTTTCAAATGCGTTTCTCTCAGTTTCCATTTTGAGGCAATTCTCATGTGTTGTGCAAAAACTTTCATGCACTTAAAATAGTCCTATCTTAACGAAATTTTGCACAGAGCTTCGTCAGCCACTCTAGAATACAGATATCTATATGAAGTTGCAATATTCATCACAGATTTTTTGTTCCATAGTTTGATAAGCTGATGGGGGAGATCTGAAATATACATTTGGTGCCCTTGATTTTTTTTATAAAAGGTACCAAGCTAAGCACTCATTTGAGGTACTTTTCTGTATTGTACTGCTCATGTGCAGCAAAATGAGCCATATTGGGATTCTGTGTGAAAATTTTTAGTAAGCTCAAAAGTGTGCACAAAAAACCCTATATTTTGTTATCAAAGTTTTAGTAACTCTGGAACTACTATAGCTATCGGAAAAACAATTACAGTTTTGAAATCAGTATCACAAGCTCTACCTACACCTAAAATTTCAAAGATCTATGTCAAGAAATAAGAAAAAATGTTTTTTGAGTAGCATCTCCCCTTAATTTGAACAAGCTGCTGCTGCTGCTATAGAGAATGAGGCTTTGCTCACGCATCTGTGTCCATTGCAGAGCATAGTGACGGATCGCACAGCGGTGCTGTCACAAGAGACTTTCAAGACCAAGAGGCTACAAGAGGAGATCTTATCACTACGCCGTAAGGTTGAGGCGTGCGAAAAAGTTTGAGCTGGCCACCAACACTGACGAGGTCCTCATGGAGGAGATCAAGGAGTACAAGGTGCGTTCAAGGGTGTCCCATCGTTTTTTTTTTTTTTTTTTTTTTGAGCTCGGGCTTTAATTTTGTGTAAAATGTGCCTACTTCTGAGCTGTCAGATATGTCTATCTGTGTGTGCTCACTTGTTTGCATAGTAGTAGTACTAGTAGCAGTAGTACGGTAGTACAGCATAGACCGCTTATAACGTAAGTCGCCGGAGTCGCGAATATCCGCACTAAAAGCGGTACCGCACTATAACCAAAACAACATTTTTGGAAAGGCTGCGTGCGCAAAACATGACCAAGAGACAGCCGCGCGATTCCGACTATCGGGGCATGCGGCTGGGACGTAAGTTTGCATCCGCTTAAGTTTGAAAATGTTGAAGCGGTTAGGCGTCCGCGGACCTGCGGTGCCGACATAACGAACGCGCAAAAAAAAAAAAAAAAAAAAAAAAGCGCCGTAACGGAAAGACGTCTAATTTTTCGGATCTCCTCAGTTATCCGGAGTTTGCCGCGATACCACAATGCACAGAAACTATACGTCAAACGGCAATTAGTTTCCGCACGCTTCCCGATTTTCCGGGCGCGTGCGCGATAGCCGAAAACAGTGGCGACCACGAACCGCCACACGAGTGTTACACACAGGCCCTCATTTTCGTCGAACATGTAAGGCACCCCTTCTAAATGTAACAAGTGCGAAATGTTCTGTTGACTCGGCACCAAACTGCAACTTTGATAGTCCGCGGCCACCACCGACGAGGCAGTTAGCGCTCGTTAGGCCTAGAGGCGTGCGTTGCAATGTGGCATGCTGTCGCGAGACGCTTGCCCAAGAAACGCGGAGATCGGGCGTAGAAGAGATCGTTTCACGCGTGCTGCGCTCGGTTTAGCTCGTGAGTGCGCAATTACTTTCCTGCATAGAATGAATCAACTAGCCCCTCAAGACGTCCTGATCAACGAAGTTTCGGTTCGCGGTCGGGAGAACATCCGCCGCTACTATCCTGAAAAAAGTCTTCCAAGCTTGTGAGTCCGCCTGTTGGTCGTCGAAGGCGAAAGCTCCATCGCGTCTCAAAGCATTGTCACTAGCGCCATGGTCATTCAATACTTTTTTTCTGGTCATGAAACTCCCGCGAAAGTTTCATATAGGGACAAAAGTGGCCACCAGAGGCGCCACCGTAAGCAGGAGGGCATCCATCGGCCGCGCTTGGCAGGGCTGTAGCGCGTTCGAGGAAGCGTTTCCCATCAAATACACTTCTTCAGATATTTTCCTTCTCCGTGTTCTCGCTAACAAATCAAAGTGGCCCATGATGCGCGTTGTCAAATTGCCTAAGTCCTTGATTGCTGGCAATGTTTTAACTGAATCCGTCTGTGAAGTGACGCGCATTCGTAGCTCTCCTAAATTTCTCGATTCCTGCATAGTCGCTTTCGGGATTAAACCGAACAATGTGACTGGTTCTAGATGACTGAAAGGTTAACATATTGCGCTAGAGATTGCGGTGCAGCCGTGCTCAGGCTGCACGTAACGTTCATTTTCGGAATAATTGTCACTTTATTCTATAGGGCATAACGAAGCAGCCAACAGAAGTTCGCGTGCCAATAAACAAATCTGTATATCAGGGTGACTTGGCATTAATAGCCTTGCAGTACCTCTTGAGGGATATCGTTAGTGAAACCTAGCTGAAAAATTAAAAGCTCAGAATGAGACACCACAAGACAGAGAGGGAGGCTCAAGTTGTGTTCTTTTTCTTTTTTTTGATGTCATAATTTGCGCCCTTGATTTTAAAGATTAAAAAATGAGATGAAACTGTTGTGAGCTGCTAGATATAGGCACTACGCGCTATTTCGAAGCGAAAGCTTTTGATTTTACGCATCCAGATTTGATAACGCAGCCGAGTTTGAGCACAGGCACATGGAGTTTATTCAAATCTGCGTTTCATAAACTGTGGATGCAAGTTGGGAGATAGAGTGAACGACACAACAAAAATCACTGAAAAAAATTTATGCCCCTGCTTTCCTCCCTCCTTTGGCCGGGCAGGATAAACGACGTCCGCCAGCACGAAACAGTTTGTTTTGCTCACGCGTAAAAAAATGCAGACGGCACTTAATAAAAAAGTGCACAACTTCTGCCGTAGTGCTGACGAAATGTGTTCCACAGCCAACACTGGCCGAAGAAGTGCGGTCGTCCAGCAGGATTTTCTCAACAATGTTCATGTAAACACTGGCACAGGCTATTTTGTCCACGGTGCACATTTCCACGTGTTCTTCCACAATTTGCAAGGGCCGCAATAATTTCTCCGATGGCACTTGCAGCAATCCTCTTGATTTGAGTCAATGCAGTTCGCTCTGTTTGTGCCAGACTTACCATCGATTTCTTCGTCGGCTGCACTGGAGACGTCTGCATCCGCGACTGTCGCATCACAATCCGGAGAAAGCTCTCGCGGCCTTTTTAGAGGTGGGTCCTTCGCTGCACGCGAACGCTGTTTTGGTTTGGAGAGGTAAGAAGGCAAACCTTCAAAAGTCCTTGGTACGGCGTCTTCCACCAGTCTCGGTCGTTCTCGGGGCAGCGAAACGATGTCTCCGTTCACTGTGCACACGTCCGCACGTACAATGTCACTGGCGTCGAAATGTTTTTCACACACGCGAGCGTACTTTCAGTCGAACCATGGTCCTTCAATACGAAAAAAGTATTGAAGGACCTTGGTCGAACGAAAATCCGGCAGTCTCCTATCGCGGGATCACACGTTTCCACCTGTCGCGTTGTTCTGCGTTGGCTGGTAAACAGAACAGGGAAACTTTTTCGACGGTGCCCTTGTATCCAGAGTGACAGCCCGGCACGCAGCAGGTGTTGGGCATCGCTGTCAACACGATGCGACCCCGAAAAAGCAAAAAAGGGGGGGCGATCAGCACGACCACCACCACTCCGTGCCAACAGTCCGCTAATGGCGGCCAGCAGAGCAGCCGGCCGAGTCGGCTTCCTCGTCCCCCTACTAGCTACGCCAGCGCCGCGGCGCGGAAAGTGCGGGCGGTATATGAAGCTCTCCCATTGAGTGACGCGGGAGTTTCATGACCAGAAAAAGTATTGGAAGGACCATGCTAGCGCGGTAATCGAATTTGCACGCGCGAAATCTGCGCTCTACGACGACTATTTTCCCGATAGAAAACCGAAGAGACAAACAGCGGTGGACGCGCGGGCGCCCGTTCGTGGCGGGGCGCGCATGACAGGCGGCCGAATCAAAAGCGGCAAAGGCTTCCCCGTCGCCTACGCAACCACACCCCGCACCCGCGTAGGGCAGCCGCAACCCCCCCCCCCCCCGTTATCACCCCCCCTTCTTCCTCCCCCTCGCACCTCGGTCATTCTTTCCGCGACTCCTCCTTTGTAACGCTGTCGCCGCTCTCTCCCCGGCCGGGCGCACCTGCGCTAAGCGCGCTCATCCCCTCGCTTCTTCGAGGAGTTGCGGGCAACCGCATTATAACCGGTCTTTCATCTCGGGGGACTGCACAATAAGCGGTATGCATATACATGGAGTCCTATGGCAGGGTAAACGGGAGTCAGAAAAAACCGCATTATAGCCGGTCCTGCACTGTAAGCGGTTACGTTATAAATGGTCTGTGCTGTACTTAGTTGGAAAGCAGACCTCATTTAGGCAAAAATGGTACATGAAAGAGCTACTGTTTGCAAGAGCAAGGTTCTTACATTTTCTTGGGGCTGTCTTTGTTTGTGCAGTTGCATGGTAGATACGTCTGAGTACCACAGATAACCGTGTAAGATATCTCTAGCTTTGGAAAAGAAGGAAGCAGGCACGAGAGATAAACATTTTTGCTCCGTGCAGTGGTGTGGTTTTCAGGTGGTTGCTTCAGCATGGCACTGGGACCCCATTCTCAATGAGGCCTTTAGATTGCGACTCGTTTAAGAAAGAAAGTCAGCTTGGCCAGAGGCTCAGCCGTAACGCTACGTATCTCTTTGCCGCAGGAGCAACTGACCTGTCCCTCTTGCAAGGTGAAACGCAAGGACGCGGTGCTCATCAAATGCTTCCACGTCTTCTGCTACGACTGCCTCAAGACACGCTACGAGACCCGCCAGCGCAAGTGTCCCAAGTGCAACGCTCCCTTCGGCACAAATGACTATCACCGGTTGTACCTCACCTGAGAAGACTGTGCACCCTCCCTCCACCTCTTCCCTTATTCTCTTCCTCGGGGTTGTCCTCTCATCGCCACCACAACCACCACCTCATCCCTCACCACTGTCACAGACGCATTGGTTGTTCTTGATTTTAATGCCTTGGTCTATCTTGTTTTTCGCATTATGTATAATAAAAGAGCGTATTGTTTCGTGCACTTCCAGTCGTCTTTGGTGCTTGGTTGCACTGCTGCTGATGCTGCTGGAGCGCTTGCGTAGATTGGCATAGGGCTGCGTCGTCCCTTAAGTGCTCTGCCTTTGGCATCGCAGATTTTTATAGTGAATAACGTCTTCGGAGCTAGCAAGGTGGAACAGTTTGTCTGACAGAACATTCCCCTATGCAGCTAAGACTTGTCAAAGGGAAATTCCAAATCTTATTTTATTGGAAATTAGCTGAATAATATTTCGAAAGTTGAACACTGCCTGCATATTCTACAGCTTATCTGTGAATGGAACTTGAAGACGCCCAGGAAACTGTCAAGTGTATACACTTGACACGCACAAGCTGTCGAGCACGTTGTCTTTTCCCTGTCTATGCACTAGTATTCTTAAAGACTTGTAGTTTTCCTTCGAGTGTGAAGCAGTGATAGCAAAAGTGGAATGTTGCTCGTAATATCAGTTTAATAGAAAATATTTCTGAACCACACATTTATAGCGGGCATTTTGTCTCGGTGAAACAATATTTTGCACAAAACGTCCACTCTGATTCAATGTGATCGAGGTCTATGTCCATTTTGAGCCTTGAACATTACCTGCAGACCACGCCATGGAAATGTTTTTGTAGTTATCCAAAGTCCAAAAACAAGGGTGCATTGTTGAAATGGGCAATTGGAAAACTTAATGTGGCAACACCAAAAGACATCAAATAGAATGCTGTAATGGTCAGTTTCATCTGCCTAGTGTGGAAGGGAAGTGAGGCTGGTACAGATGGGGGGTGATGCGTTCCTAGTCAAGAGATTGGTGTGAAAAGGCAGATGCGACAGAATTAGCCAAAATTCGTCATTCCTTCATGTTGAAAGGTGACGTAGTTCGAATCCACTTAATTTATTAACATTATATACAGCAATACATATTACATGAGTAATGAGCACAAATTACATTTTACGGTATGGGAGCTGGTACCATTGCCAATGCACGTTGTGTCAGTTTCTCGCAAAAGCTCAGTTCTGGTACAAATGAGGTGTGCATATACATTGCAACACTTACTGTATATCATTTACAAATTTTTCTTTTAAGGTCTTCCTTACTCCCAACAATTTTTACACCCCTTTCTATGCATAAACATTACATGCACAAGTACCATACACACCCATGGCGCTGTAGAATGCTGGTCGGCCACACTAGCGAGTGTGTATAATGCCTCCAGTCAGTGAGCCATCTCACTGTACGGGGCAGAATGTCAAACAGGGCAGTACCTTTAGATGTGGAAGGACCAATCAAAAATATAATGCCTATCCACTGCGCGTTGTGCACTAGCCTGAATTTTACTGCTACTGATTAGGGCCATGTATTGCAAGAGTCAAATGAAGTACCATGCACTGAACTCATTTCACTCACCTCAGTGCTGCACCTGGTCAATGAAACTTTCACTTGTTCCGGAAGTGTGGCTCGTTGGGCTAGTTGGTCACACATGTACATGAGAAAGACAGTGCTGAAGGAGATGTAGCACGAGCGAAGGAACGCAGTGCTCGTCCTGTGTGTTCCTTCACCAGTACTACGTGTCCTTTCATGCTGTTTTTCCCATTTCCTTTTGTAAAATAGCTGTTGTGTAACAACACAAAAGTCAAATTGTAAAATTATAAGCAATATATGAGTAGCCATAGAAAGCATTCCTCGTCTCAACCACGTTTTTTTTTTTTCCCCCTCAGAACATTGAATATTCGTGATGAAAAAAAATCATTACACTGTACATTCACCCATTTGACTTGATAACTGGGGCACTTGAGTGACGAGAGCACGAGATATGTAGCTCTTAAACTAAAACTGCCATCAGTGGATCTTCAATTGATAACCTTCGCGTTGTGGGGTCAACCGCATGATTAGAATGCTTGCTGAATATGCGACAAAGCGATATGGAGTTTGTCCCTTGAGAGCTGGCTACTCCATAGCGATATGTTTTTAGTCACGCTTTCCTCCGTGTCGATGGAGACGGCGCGGGGGCCTTATCTGATAAGGATCCCCTCGATCTGCACGCAGAGAGAAAGTTCGTATCAGCGGAGTCGATATGGCGCTGGCTGAGAGGCATCCGGTAACCCAGCTTCATGCTGTTCTAAGCATCCGGTATCTAATCGGCCACGCAACACACTGGACACTCTCACTTGTTCCACACTCGCTCGAGTGAACAGTTGTTCTGTGTCAGTGGAGTAGGGCGCACGCCGGAGCCGCGCGCTCATCGTACAGCCCAGCCATGGCCCGTAAGTATTGCAGTCTTCTTTGTTTTGTGTTATTCTTTACTATTTAAAGAGGCCGTTTGAAGCCATAGACTTCTTTAGTCCTCAGAAAACGCGAGATTACGGCCGATCACCACGTGTATCGAAGCACAGCACGGCCCGACGTGTGCGGAGAGTAGATTCCTTCTCGATAATCGACCGTTTTCGCGCATTTGAAACCGAAATCTTTCGAGCCCATGGACGTATTTGTATTTCACGTGCTCACGTGCCCGCTCCAAAGTCTGTCTGCCGCGCCACGAATAGAGTTTAACGTATTAATTAAATTCGGGAGTCGTCGTAGCGGAAAACTCCGCACCAACCGGGATTGCGGACCGGGCCGTTCTTGCATTTCGTTGCTGGGAATCGAATCCACATTGTCCACGTGCTTATGTTCAAAGTCAGCTAGTTTAGAGATAGTGGAGTGGCCTGAATGGTCGCAAGACTCGGGCATTTCGCGCTTCGGTTGCACGTGGCTCCTACGCGTGGCTTATGGGGGGCGGTAGCGGTGTGGGCAAGGTGTGGGGCCACGATTTTTGAAGCACGGCACGGCTAGGGTGGCTAGAATGGGGAGGTGTGATGACCGGCCTCCGAAGGCTGGCCCAAAAGCGCGTTCCTGCCGCGCGGTGGCGCTGCCGGCGGGGGCGCCGTGCATGGCGCCGTGCTTTTCTGGCGTCGTCTGCTTACCTCTGGGCGGGCAAATGATTCCACCGCGCTCAGTTTTACCGCTGCAGTGTTTTCGGGCATATTTATTTAGTGTTTTAGACGTCTAGGAATTGATGAAATGATTCAGCGCTCTAATTTCACGTGTAATCTACAAGCGCCGACCACGCAGCCGATACAGAGTTCGATTTCGAGCGGCCATTTCTTGAGAGGTGGGCGCGCTTGTCAGGCGAAAGGTAGTTTAGAGGAATCCCTCCCGCTGACCAGCAGGTTGGAACAACCCTGCGTTTGTCACTCGCAGATTAGTTATACATTTTAGATTGTAATGCAGTAAAAGCTCGTTAATTCGAACTCGAAGGGGACTATAAAATTAAAGGGAGGGCGCTAGAATGAGCGGACAGAACCCAAAGAAGCTACCTTTGGACTCGTTATCACGAATTAGGCGATACCACGCGTCTGTGGCGCGTTATTTCGTGAATTTAGTTCATGGAGCTCGGACAGCGAACAGAAGTGTTTGATCAGTGAGTGATACGTCAGAAACGAGCAGCGACATGCATGTGATCAGTGAGCCTTAACGTCGAAATATATGACTCTATATATTTACGCTCCAGAACGTTCATTTAGCAGGACGTTGGGCCAGTTGGTGTTGCATAACGAAAGACAAAAAAAAAAAAAACAGCGCTTAAACGACGAGGACAGAGAAGGGACGATACACAACGCGCTGACAGCTAGCGCATTGTTTTACGTTTGTTTGTTGTTTACGTTGTTGTTTTACACTTCCATCTAAGTAGATGGAAGTGTTAACGCAATAAAAATTAAAAGTAATTAGCAAGTTGCATTTGCTTGCGCTTCTTCTGTCGCCACTCCATGAGCATCGTTTGCAGCTTGCCCAAGTGCTCCACCGCAGCGTACGAATTCTTATCTGCGGAGAAATGCTGCTGATTTGTTGTTCTACATCTCTAGTAAATTTGGTTTGGCTTGGTTGCGCAACACATTGGCACCACTCTGGGTCGAATTGTGCGAGGAACGATGAAAGGCCGGGGGCTCTCAGTTCGAATTAACTGTTGCGCGGATACCGTTGTCGAAGCGCGTTCGAATTATACGGAGTTTTCCCCCATATAAATACGCAAGGCTGTGCCGGGACAAAGGCGTCAGTTCGAATTAACCGTAAGTTCGAATTAACCGAGTTCGAATTAACGAGCTTTTATTGTAGTACTTAAAAAGTGGAAGGTAATGCAATTATTCTGCAATGCGGTAGATGAATGCACTAAAGTACAAGACTGGTTGCTTGATACAAGTTTATTAGAAACAGTACATTAAAACATTACATAACACAGGGATTCACCTTCTTGGCTTTATTCTGCGTAGCATGCTGGTTTAGCCCTTTCAGCAGAAAATGGACACGCGTACTGGTGTAGAACCCGACAACCGATCTTGTGAAAGAAGCTGCATGCTCCCTGCAGCCAATTTGTGGCACATTGGCCAAATGTGTCCACGTGGAGCAAGATGCCGTACAAGAACAACCGATCATCTGAATTAGTCTGGCTCTTTCCACTGCAGCTCTGCTGCTCATGACCCGTGTGTCACACCAGGCCGTTAAACACGCCAATGTGTTCACTTGAAGAAACCTAAACTTTTCTATTTAAACATGTACGAATTTTATACCTATGGGCCAAAATGCCTTTCGCAGAGTGCAGAATTATTTTGCAGTGGCTTGTCGGCCCTTGGTGTAACGTATAACACGTGCCCACTTTTCAAATTCATCCTTGCCGGCAGGTGCACGAAAGAGAGCCTTTCACCGCAAGCATTGTATCCGCCGTCGCAACCTGGCACAAAGCACCATCTCTGCATTTTTCTTTTTTTTTTCAATTCTTCAGAGCACTTCGAAAATCGACAACATTCGCTGACGCTCTCTCCTTCAAGGAATCGGGAAGCGATAAGAAAACAGGCCGTACTTCATTGACAGCGACAGCTAACTTGCGCTGCTCCGTTACCTACCAGACACGAGCAACCGATTCTCACAGTCGGCCATCCATGCAGTCGGCACATGCCAACCGCGCCCCTGACCGACCCGCCAAATTTCCCCCCCAGCGGCGAGAACGCGCAGCGGGGCCTCGCTAGGCAATGAGCGCGCCGCCACGGTCATCACACCTCCCCATTCTAGCCACCCTAGCACGGCGAACGCGCGCAAGCAGAAAAGCGGATGCGAGTATCGTATTCCGCCCGCGGCGTTCGCGTCGCGGGCGTGCACGTGTTTCCGTTCGTCGCCGATCGCGGTCTGTCTGGTTTCACCGTTGCACCGGTGACACTGTCGTGCTAAACGTTCGTCGATTTACATCGATTTAAACGGTTTCTTCGCAACCGGTCATCGCATCCTCGCGCCCCCTCCGACTCCAAGGCGGTGAGTGGACGCTGGAACGAGGCCAAGTCATTTACATTGCAGCTGGGTGCCGGTGCTTTTGCCAAGGGGTCGCAAATTTTTCTGTCTTTCTGCGTACTAATTAACCTTCTTAAGGACGTCCTTCGGCCGGTTGTATGTAGTACATACACGTATCGTACGCTATCCGTTCTCTGTTGATGGTCGACATTTGTTTGTTTTGGGAGTCGCATTCATCGTGACAAAGCACGCTTATCGACACAGCGCCGATGCGAAATTGCTTTACGCAACAGCTTTTATAACCAGCCGCATGAACGGTGCAGAAAGGTGGCATATGTGCAAGACACGATGATGGAGGAAAGCGCGAATTCGCTGACGTAACGACGCAGGGGTAGGCGTGGCCGGCGCGCGACGGTACCTGGTCGTTTCGCGCGAAAATATCTCGCGTTTTGTTACGGGAAGCAGCGCGAAGAAAAAAGCAGTAAAATAGAGACAGGCACGATAAGCGCTATTTCCCGGGATGAAGGCCCTACCAACAAGCTCAAGTTCAGGCCTCTTAAAGTGTATCTCGCGTTTGTGTCACGCTGATTTAGTGGCATTGACTCCGCTCGGCATACATTTACTATCGCGTAGATTTCACAGCCACTGTGTATTCAAGTGCACAAGCTGTGCTTGCTTGGTTTATGTTGCCACGCAAATAACCTATCTGAATCAAACTTGAATAAAAAAAAAATGTTTAAAACTGCGTTAGTGTGCCTCAGCAACCCCGAATTTTGAAATTCAGTACCGAGTTGGTTAATTCTCTGTGCATGTCATGGGCCCAGGTATGAATGTTTTGAAGGAAGGATGGTTCACCGAGATTGTGAACACCAACAACAACCCCGTTCTTTCGGTGGACGTTGAAAAGGTCCTTCACCAAGAACGTTCGAATTTCCAGGACATCCTTGTCTTTAAGAGGTGAGCGTAAACTTTCTTTTCATATGTGATTAACCCTTTCAGTCCCAGGGATTCCAATTGGAATTATAAATTATGTAGGTCAATCAGCAAGCATCTGGTAAAGATAAAGCGTTATTCTTCCTCAAGAGCCCGTATTTAGCATCTGCCCTACATGAGGTGATGGTGCACACAATAAAGCGAGGTCACGTCTGAACGAAGAAATTACAGAAGCGGTCGTGCTGTTCTCACATTTCGCTGAGGCAGCGTCTTAAATAAGAATGTATCACCAACTAGCCCCGCAACGTGTTTTGTTAAGAGTCTTCTTTCACCGTATAGGGCATTTATTTTAGTTCTGTGCCGGGAATTTGAATTCTGGCTATTGGACATTATGCTATCCTATCTAAATAACATTATAAGTAATAAATGAATTAAAATTATGTAATTATTATTAAATAATAATTATTTATTAAATTAATTGTCAGATTAATTACTTTTCACTCAAAACAGTGAGCAAAGAGTTTTTCAGTTTTTTTGGACTAGCACGATCATGTGCATCTCAAAATGTAAAAACTAGCTGCTTACATTGAAAGTAATTAATTCGGGACTGAAAGGGTTAAGACAGTGTATTACATAAATGACACGACCACTCTAGAAGTTTTGTCACTGTTCATACAAATAGACTAAAGTAAAAGTGCATGTTTGTTGTCGTCTTTAGTGAGTTCAGGTCCATGAGCCTTTTAGAAGTAGGAATGAGATTTAACACGTACAGTACATGTTGGACAACGTACATAATTAAAAGCTTTTTTTAGTCATCTCTCTAACCTAGCAAACTGTCATTGCCTGTTCTGCTTAGTCAGTGCATTGAATTAAAAAGATATTTCCTCCAGGGCACGGAGGCAGCTACAATAATTCTTCCAGGGTGCAATGAGGGGAGGCTAAAGTTTCACGCAACCAGCAGGCCTCCTTGCGCCATCCCTGCCACTGAGTTTAGGACACCCACATTTGACATTGCTGGCTTATTCTTATAATTAACGGAGCAACCAGGCTGACGCACAAAAGTCCACTAACTGCAGTGATACCAGCAACACATGAAGGGCACCACTGTACCCAGGCCTTGCTCTCTGGCAATGTTCCACTATAAGCATAAGGTTATGCATTCAATTTCTTTGGCATCGTTGCCGCATAATGACAACCAGAGGTAGACCGCAGAACTCTGCCTGTACCTTGCTTGTTTGGCACACATTAAATGCCCGATATGATAAAACAAATTTTGGTTCTTGAACAGTGTACTGTTTTCATAGGGTGCGTGCATGTAAAGGGATGGAGCACAATTTTGCATATGTTTCTCACAAGTAAAATGCATATTTGAAGGAGTACTTCAAAGGCAGCGGAGTGCTCTGACAACTGTATATGCCTTTCATTTCAGCAAGTCATTTGGGACGGTGTTGGCCCTGGACAATGCTATCCAGTGCACAGAACGAGACGAGTTCTCCTATCAGGAGATGATCACGTTCCTGCCCCTGAACTCTCACCCAGACCCCAAAGATGTGAGCTTCTGCAGCTTTCTGCCTGTCTTTTTTTTTCACTAACTCATCTGCCTCGTATTATAATATTAGATCCCACTACTACCGTAATGGCAGGTGGCTTTTTCTCTGTAAAGTGAATCTGTTGCGTCATGGTATCTAAAAAAAAAGAAAAAAGAAATTCACATCCATCCATTTGTAGCGCAAAGCTATGGAGAAAATTTTTCGACTGCAAAGCTTTCTGAAAAATGTGAACTGTACTCACGGGCAACTTTCCTTGGCAGTGAAGTGAAGGCTGCTGAGCCAAATCAACCTTCTTCACAACGCCCCAGCGCATGCGTCCTTCCCCTTGCGGAAAAGTCGGGAAATGTCTCATCTCGGAGGCTTTGCTTCTGGCAATACCGGTTGTCTTAGCCCCTACCAAAATGGCAGAGGGCAGCGCAGGAAAATGAAAGAGGCGGATTGCACGAATGGTAATGCTAATGCACATAGTCCCGCAATTTCGTCTGTGTTTTCTACATGAGAAATATGATGAAACTCCTTCATTTGCTATAGGACGCTCTTTAAGACGGGACACGGCACACACCAGTCAGATGTTTATATTTTTTTTACGTTATACATTGTCATTATACACGTTAGAAAGTTGCACCTTTTTCATGTATCTCAAATGCTATGTGGCATCTGCTTCTTAAAGTGAGTGTCCGTCTCCTTCTGGCTCTTCAGTCTACCTGCCGCACAAATTTGCAACAACCTTTACCCACAAATGGCGATCTAAACAGGCAAAGTAAATGCTATGCAGCACTTATGCTGTGCCGTCATCACTTTTCACATTGGTACCAAATGTGCACCAAACCTGACTACTTCATTTAGGAGTACATGTGCAGAAGCTGCGCCTCTGTAGCTTTCCCTTCATTGCCAAAAAATATTGTCCGCCAGTACAAACTTCTTTCGTGTCTGTGTGCGAACAAGGGATGGACATAAATTTTTTTTCTTTTTCGTGAACCTTCTTCCATCATGTATTGCTGATCACCGGCCAAGGGGGGACTGGGCCCCCCTTAAATTTCACGTCAGGGGCCTGGACACTCTTAAGCCCCCCCTGGCTCCTTGTGTACTGCACTCAGAGTATGTTAAGAGTCGACTAAGTGGTCCAAGTTAATCTGATGGCCTCTATTACTGTTTCTTTCACAACCCACTGTGCAGCTTTGGCAAAATTAAAGTCTACAAATAAACTTTCGCTTCTCAAATTCCTACAAAATTCCTCAGTTTATTTTCTTCCTAGCAGAAAATGTTCTAGCTATACGAGCTGGAAGGAAGAAATTATAGAGAGCTATTGTGTTGATGGCCATTGTTTTCTTATATGGATCGTCGTGTATGTCCGGGTCATGTTTTCCTCTCTCAAGTGGGAGCAGCTGTATGCAAACTTAGATGCTCCCCCAGTGATGGAGCTCTGCTTCAATCGTTTTTCCTCTGCAAACCTGAAACAACAAAAAAAAAAACATCAGTTGTCGCCTGCGGTGTTTATGATGATATTCAAGTGTGACTGTGTCCTGCTTGGATTAGTAGTCTCTCTTACAGTGCTGTGATTAATAGTGATGTCTGATGACCCTAAACCCCTGGATGTGTACAAAACCTTTCTCGAGATGTATGTGTGGGCTAGTTGGTCGTTTGCTATCATAGCAACAGTGCTCCTGCCTAGACATAGACAGACCACAAACACAGGCACTGAATTGTAACAGAAGGTTCACCACCATATGATACTGTGCTGTAGTGATCAGCAGTAAACTTTCTGTTGTATTTTGACATACATTTTTGTCTGTACTGTCAAAATGATAGACTGTAAAACCTGCTAGTCTTCTCTAAATGCACATTCCTGTGTGTCAAAGTGACCCATTTGTGTGGGATATATGGCGTAGAGCAGCCGTAGAATTACTCGATTCCGTCGAGGTAGTTAAAAAAGGCTTTTATTTACACTGCAGAGGTCATGAAGACCCTGCTACTAGTCCCGCTACCCCGTTTCTCCTCTCGTGCTTGCTGGTGCTTCTTCTTCATCTTCTGGTGGTCCACCAGCGCTCGCGATGGAATCAACACATTAACTTCTGGCATAAAGTTGACGTTGCGAAACGAGCAGTCGTCGTGGTTGTCATTGCTTTGAATTGAGGGTAGCGCTGGTGCCACAGTCTAACGTACTCTTCCAATGGGTGAAAAATGTTAGCCACGGCTGGTCTCAGTGTAGTGATTGGGATTGTATCGTTCAGGTGCTGATCATCGGTGGCGGCGATGGCGGCGTTGCACGGGAAGTGGTCAAACACCCCAGCGTAGTCTCGGTCACACAGTGCGAGATTGACGAGGTGAGATTCGCATGGCTGCCAGTGCAGTGCTTTCACTGGGGTAATGTGCGAGCCCCTGTATGAATTCCAAAGGCAGTGACAGCATCTTTTGTGGAGCACTTATCCTGCCGCCCAAGCGCTCCTTACTGAGAAAACTGATTCTGTTCACTTACTCTCTGGATTCTCTTAATGCCATTGTTTACTTTGAATAAACAAATGAATATTACAGTATCCAAATTCGCTTCGATTCGAATTTAAATTATTAATAATTTCGAAGTATTTGAAATGAACGAATAGGTGTGTATTAGTCCGCATGTAACCCCCTGTAAAGGTTGTTTCACTGCAGCGGAGGGGTGGTAAATTTTAAAACGTAACATATTTTATAGGTTATCACTTGCATTCTACCAAAAGTCAAATCCTGCTACTATTCAAAGTTGCTTCTACTTCCTTTTAACCAAAAAGAACGACATTTGCACATGCCTTGTTTGAATTAAAAAAAAAAAAATTGTGCAGGTTAGTTGGGTTACGACAAATATGCTCATTTTTCTTCATAATATGTGATATATACTATTCGATTTTATTCTAAATTATTCGACCAAATCACTATTCACTTCAAGTTCGCTTCGAACCTAAAATTTACTATTTGCACAAGCCCTAGTAAATAGCGTTATTTCTTTTAGGCAAGGATTGTACAGTAGTGAGATGCGCAGCGGTATTAGTCATATTTTTAGCTGTGTTTGAGACAGGGTTGTTTTAAGGTTGTTATTCACATGCTTACAATAAGTTCTAGTAATGTTCTGTGAAGTCCAATGAAGTTTAAAAGCTAATAATCCTCAGTTAAGAGGCGAAAGGGCACCCCTTCCAATCCTTTTCTTACCCATTTCTTTCGATTTTTTAATGTGTTGTAACAAGTTTGAAAATGCAATACCAACTCGCCCAGTCTTCAACGTACCAATAGCTATGACAAAGCTTGGTTGTGTATTATTCATTGTATGTGTAATGCCATATTGAAAATGTCACCAAAATGAAAACAATACGCAACTCTAAGATAATATTCAACTCTAATACCCAACAGTAACACTAACGAGCTCAAACGTGTGCGCCCATTTTTGAAAAATAACTTTGTTTCTCGGGATGCTTTCAATACAGTTCTTTGTACCATAACGACTTTGCTACAGGGAAGTAGTAAGGCACATAACTGTACTACATACTTATATTGTATAGAGCCAAATATATATATATATAAAATAAAATGATCATCACTGAAGCAGAAGCTGAATGCTGTTAATGGCAGAGGCTGTTTCCCTGCCCTGCTTTGAACTGCATGTGTGGTTACCATAGTGACAGTGTAATCGCGGTGAAAAGTGATAGCAACAGGCTGTGAGAACCAAGACATTTCACAATCCAAGTTCAAAAATACAACCGCTGTTAATCCTGACGCTGATGTTCTGCTTCAAGTGCCTGATGTAATTCTCTATGTGGTCAGTTCTTTTTTTCTCTCTCTCATTTTTTAACTTTTGCATCGTGGATGTGGTGCATGTGTGCAGAAAGTTGTGGAGGTCTCCAAGAAGTACCTTCCGTTCATGGCCGAGGGCTTCAACAGCCCGAAATTAGAGCTCAAGATAGGAGATGGCGTCCAGTTCATCAAAGAGACGACACGAAAGTTCGACGTCGTCATCACAGACTCCTCCGATCCCGTTGGTGAGATCTGTCTGCCTTGTTCAAGCACGCAGTTCAAGTACTGTCATTCTTGGCAGATTCTTCACTTTGATGCCTACGTGATTGAAATGTTTCAGCAATGGAGGCTATTGTCATGTTAGTGTGACTTAATTAAAACATTCTAGCATATTTTGCTAGAACACACGGAGCATACAAACAATGAAAACCGAATGCTCACCTTGACATAACGTCTATTTTGGAAACTTCACATCTCTGCGTCCTCCAAGCCATACGGCGTACTAAATAAAGTTTACCTGATACAGTGCAACAAGACTTCAGAAGAACCTGTGGGCTTCAGAGGGCCACAAAGTTAATGATTCGTGTGCCAGAGTACTCCTTGTTGGTGGCACTATCAGAGACTTGAAGAAATGCGAGATTCTTACTATCTAAGCTGCAGGACTTACTATCTTGCAGCTTAGATAGTAAGTCTTAAAGGTGGAACTGAACTCTGCTATGCAGTATGAAAAATTGAGTTAGTCTTTCACTTCTGTGCTGTCTCATCATTGATTAACAATGTCTGTTACATATCTCTCACATACTGACCATATTTGCAGTGCATAAACATGGATTGGCTTGCTGTGGCAGCTGCTATCAGTTGGCATTGTAGTTCAAAAGTGCTTATGTATCGAGCTTTGGGTTTATGCTAAATAATCCCAGGTTATCAGTATGTAGGCCTTCATTACGGGATTTGTTTGTTGCCTTTGATCATTTTGAGATGTTTAAGTCAGTCAGTCAGTCAATCAATTAATCAGTCAATTGGTGTAGAATGAAGACGAAGGGTACACCTAGCAAGAAACTGCTTACAAGATGCTCCTTAAAACATGTTGGTCTGGTCGGTGCACCTTTATAACAAAGAACAGTTTTGGTATTTTCCTGTGAAACCTTGAAAGGAGTTCTAAACAACAAAAGCAGAAAGGTGTCACATGCATAGATGCCTTTCTCATTCTGTTTTTTAGTTCTCCTTCAAAGTTTTCATTGTACTTGCTAGCTCAATCTTGAACTCTTCTGCAATGTAAGATAACTATTGCATCATTGAAAGATACAACTTAGTGCTCTTTCATAATACATACCATATTGCCATATTTAATTCTGCATCGCCAACCGACACTCCTTTTCGACAGTCATGCAAGAATGGTTAATTTGATATCACATGCCCGCGGTGACATAATTATAAATGACTGACTCCTATTTTCATTCTTTGTGTCCGTGTTGTTTTTTTGTTTTCCCAGGCCCAGCAGAAGCTCTGTTCCAGAAGCCATATTATGAGGGACTCAAGAGGATTCTCAAGCCAGGTGGAATCCTCTGCTCTCAAGGTAAATGGCCCCTGTGTGTTCGAGTGGTGCTGTGACAGCTGAAATGTGGCTGTGTCGATAGGTGTAAATTAGTCCGTCATTGCAGTTAAATTGCCTTATCAGTTTGTTCTGTGCTCTACATATTAGACGCTTTCCATAATTGTAAAGCTAGCTTTTCTTCGTTGCAGTTTCTTCAACTAATGGTGGCATAAAAGACAAGCACCCAGCATGTGGAAGCTAGAAATTTCGTTTCACTTGAAATATGACAGGTGCCGCCACTAGTTGGGACAATGTGCAGTGCAGAGATGCGCAGTTGTGAATTATGAAGAAGGCCTATCAAGGATCCTACGATTTTATGTTTTTAAAATTCAGGAAATAGAAATTGGGTGTTACTTCTACTTATGAAAATTGGCAATAAATTAGGGGTTCTTGGTGTCTGGCAGGCCAAAGTGTGGTATTTTCCTGCTAGATTTTGCAAACAGTTAATGCAGGTAATGGTCTCTTTCTTTCATCTGCTGGGAGAACACTCGAGCCACAGCTTGTACACTGCTGCCCATACTGAAAATGATGGTAGTACATGAACAATTGTGTTCACAGAAAGTGAAACAATGGTCTCTTGAGCCTCAGAAATGGATGTCTTGCAAAAGTCACAGATGCCCTATTGTAATAGTATAATGTAGCATTTACACATGTTGCTAAGTGGAATTGCAGTGTTTTGGTGTGTGGTTGTGTACTAGCATGTTCCTTGAAGAGCCCACATGTAGGTCTGGTAATTTGAGTTCAATGTGTTATTGGCACCAAAAAATATGTATCTGCAAATTCCTAATGACTTAACGTGTACCTATGTGCAAAAGTGCTTAGAGAACAAAGCTTTTTACTATCCAAAAGCAAAGTGGCGACATGCTGAAATCATGAACTCCCAAGGTATTGTGTACCCCACCGTTGACTTCGTGAGCGTGCTTGGGCAAGTAGCCACATTGCACAGGGATGCTAAGGTGAATGCATGCCATTACTCTCATTACAATAGAGCAATACAGAATATACATATTCATACATTACTTTTAGAGGTCTGACAGGTAGCGCAACCAGCCTTGGCTGTAGGCGAGGGTGTGGGTTCGATTCCCAACTATAGCTGTTGTTGGAGGTGAAATGCAAAAGTTTCGGTGTATAATGATATTTATGTGTTGTAAAGGACCCCCCACTGGGGATAACTAGGTAAGCCGTAGCCACCCACTACGGTGTGCCTTTTAATCTTATCTTGATTGTGGCATATAAAGCCCCAGAATTTTGTGTAATTATCTCTTATGCCTGACTGGCATGTTCCGTCGTTACCAATAACACAACCTGTATATAAAGGGAGAAGGGGCATGAATGGAATATGAGTTATGGGACATTCCAACATGTCTACCATAATTCTATTGCCAAAGTTAGCGCTTTGTATGCTAAAATAACCAGTTACCCTTAAAACAAGTGCTACTGAGCTATGTCAGGTTGTCTTCTTTGCAAAGGGGAGACACACTTGGGCTGTTTCTGTACGGAGCCCTGCTCATTTCTTGCTACGTTTCATTAGTGTGGTTCAGCATGGCAACTTTTGGTGTTCCTGGCATTCCTTGCGTTCTGCTTGATCCCTGTTCTGTCGGTCTCTTTCCTTGAAACAGGCGAGTCCATGTGGTTTGACCTGAAGCTCATTGAAGAGATGATGGACATGTGCCGGACCTTGTTCCCAGTGGTCAACTATGCCTCCATCTACACGCCCACCTACCCGAGCGGACAGATCGGTTTCCTGCTCTGCTCCACATCACCCGTGAGTTCTGCGGCTGCCTTTTGCAAAGCTTTTGGGCAAGGCCGTTTGTACTAACACTAGTTCAGGTATCCGCTTATTTCGTCTGGCTCTTGGGCTGACATTTTGCTGAAGGAATGATGCTTTTACAAACTAAGGGCATGTGGATAGCTGAAATGCTCTCGTAGAAAAGCGAGCAATTCAAGATTAAAGGCCTTGCAAATTTTCTTGTTTGTATGCCGTCGGCACAAATCAAAATGAAAACCAGCCGAAGCAAACTGCTGCGTATTTTCCGCTTCTGTGTTATTGACATTCGTGGAATTCATGTCAGAATTTTAAAAATTCCGGTTTTAGAGCTAGGCTATGATTTGAAACTAGAGGCTGAATGATGCCAGGTTGCAATCCCTGAAGTAATTGCGTGAAAAATGAATCCTCATGTATTATTTTGTTTGCATTTGAGTTTGTAGCAATGGTGATATGGTTTTCCATTAGTTTCGTGCGAGACTTGTCATCTGGGTTTTGGTGTGAGGTTGCTGCTGTCCTCAAAAAACTGTTGCTCTGTGACGAGGTGTGAAATTGATGCATTCCTGTGCAGGACACGGACTTCCACAATCCGGTGCACAAGTTCACCGAGGAGCAGCTTCGGAACATGAAGGTCCGGTACTACTCTCCCGAGGTGCACCAGGCAGCTCTGGCCCTGCCCCGATTTGTCAAACAGGTTGGTGCCACACCCTGCCTTCCCTCACCAGCTTTGGGCATTGCAAACGAACAGGCGGGGTGCATAGATTGCATGGTTGTGATTGTCTCTCTGCAGCCTATGGAATGGCTGGGTGGTGCAGAAGCAGTCAAAATTTCAAACTGAAGGCTGCGTGACCTTCTTTTCAAGGGAGCCATGCTTCAAAGGGGTGGGGAAGTGAGATGCATGCGTGCATGTCCCACTCAACAAGCGCTACTTGGAATGTCACTGACTATTGTTCAGTGCATAGCAACTAGCGCATTGGCGACATTGTACCGTACTTACTCGATTGTAATGCGACCACAGTTGTAACGCGAGGGGTGACTTTTAATTGTGTCCAGGGAGAAAAAAAATAAAACAAAATTGAAAGAATTGTGTACATTATTGGGCTTCTTAGACAACTTGAATTTCAGTATTCGATTGTAATGCAAGGGTTGACTTCAGGTAGCAAAGATCTGGCAAAAAACTCCATTACATTTGAGTAAATGTGGTGCGCTGCAAGGGCAAAATGGATAGAGGAAAAAGAAATAGTGGACGGCCAGTCTCGTAGTAGCTGAGTAGTTTGCAGTGGGGCAAGCTGCCATGCAGATCGCAAAGTTTATTGGCTGTTAGCATTCAGCATTTGCAGAATGGATACGTTAAAAGTTCTAGTACACATTAAACGCTGTGTATGTTATCTGCTGAGTGGGCAATCTCCTTGAATGCGTCATGGCTTCAGAGGCAGCAAGATTGAAACATAGAAGAAATGACCAGGAAGGATGTAGCAAACTGGAAACAATTGGACATGATGCTTTCAAATGTGCAAGCTTGGGCAATTATTTGGCGATTAGCAAGCTAAGTAATTAGTTTATTCTAGTTACGTAATATATGCTAACAAAAAAAGGTGGTCGCCAGCAAGAAGTTATTATTCCCCCCCCCCCCCCCTTGTCATGTCAATTTCAATTTTTTTTAAAGTTAGCTTGGCACAAGTTAGCGGGCATGGACTTGCATAAAACTACATCATGAACATTATGGATATAATTTTGATCAACTTGTTCGCAGCATCGGTGGTGAACAGGTTTGCCATTGCAGTATGCTGCGTGCATTTTTGAATAAGAGTGCTGAAATGCTTGACGGAATGGCTCTATGATCTGCTGCTGCAAGTCCAGTATGACGTTCATGCCGTACTTTCAATTACCTATGTACTCAAAGCAGTGTCACAGTGCAGGGTCATTGACAGTGCAAATAATTCAGCAAATCTGGTGGGAGTTGCAAGATGCAAAGCAGGGCCGGTAGTAAATTTTCCGTGTTTGGAACACTTTTCCATATTTGTGCAAACGTTGCTGAAGAGGTTAGGGTGCATTTGCACCTCCACCGAAAAGTGACAAGTGTCACCGTTGTGAGTGTCGTCCACGTGGTGCCATGTGATACGGCAGCACTGCCTCCCCAGTATAGTTGTGGAGATTCCCTATACCACGGCAGCATCTCACCTGCACTGTGCCATAGTCTATGATCGAGGTACTGCTGAGATTTCACACTAGGAAATCAAAGGGGCCCTGCAACACTTTTTAATGTGACCATTGAATGGCTTCACTGAAGGAGTTTATTGCCTCATGAACCGATCGCCGCAAAATTTTTTAGAACCCGTCAAGTACGAGCGGAGTTGCCGAGATTTGCCGCACGCTGTAATTGCTTTCTCATTTCTCTCGTCCCGACAAGTGCGCTGGAAGCTAAGCAGGGAGGGATAGCATGGGGGAAAGAAGACACGTCATGCGCGCGTCATGAACTTGAGCACTTTTCCTTTTTTTTTCTTTGAATGCACGACTAACCTTCAAATAGATCGCAAGCGCGCATCTGGCCACGTGGCAGCTTCCCCTGGAGGGAGCAGTAACTATGCAGCCCACGATGCTCAAGTCTGCCAATGGCCGCGAACTTGGGTATATGGTGCGGTCATTTGAGTACATTGCATCATTTTTAGAGAAAAGAGGGAGCAATTTCTAGCGGACTTTGAGAATTAATTGTAAATTCAGGCCACGTGCTGCGCTATAAAGTTTGGCTCGCATGTTCTCAGGGGCCTCGACTACTGATCAGCACCGTTTTTTGACCATGCTGAAAAAGTGTTGCTGGGCCCCTTCAAGGGCTCTGGAGCAGTGGCATCATGAACTAGTGCTCCCAATGCAGGCAAACTCCATGGGGCCTGAAGACCATATGTTTGTATATTAGTACTGCTGATGAAGATTGTATCAAAATGAACATCGAATCAAAATATTCATAACCTTTCCGGTAAAGAATCCACAGTTGCACACTCACTGTTGAGTGAATGTGCAAAGTAACACCTGCATGGGTATGGCAGCTATACCAGTGGCATCCACGAATCCTTTATTTATTTTTTTTACAGACTCTGTACAAGTGAATGACCCACCAGCATTCCAGTGGATGTGGCGGGTGCAAGATCGCCTTTCACCATGGTATTGGAAGCCATGGCCGAAACTGTGGAGCTGCCGTTTTTGTACGCCGTATGCACTGCATTACCTTTGGAAGTTTCGGACCAACACATACGTCCATGTTATATATTTGTTTGGCATTGAATAAAGCGATATTTTATGTTCACTAACAGTCGCCGGTTGCTCATCTACTAATGGACAACGTGAACTGCAAAGTGCCTAAAGTTAAAGCTGGGCTTGTGTGAATAGCAAATTTTAGGTTCGAAGCACATTAGTGATTTGGTCAAATAATTTTGAATCGAATTTGAATAGTATATATAGAATATTACAAAGAAAAATGAGCATACTTATCATGACCCAATTAACCTGCAAAATATTTTTTTAAAATTGAAATGAGGCATGTGCAACTGTCATTCTTTTTGGTTCAAAGGAAGTGGAAAGAAACATTGAATATTAGCAGGATTTGACTTTCGGGAGAACGCAAGTGATAACCAGTAAAATATGTTAAGTTTTAAAATTTAGTATAATTTGAGCATATAAGCCAGAATAACAAGCTTTTAAACTTAAAAAATGATGAGTCAATGTGAGGACAATACGTTCATTTAACCTTGAAGTGGGGCTTCGTGGCAGTGCGGGTTTTCTCTGGCAAGGTGTATTCGCAGTATAGCACCCCTCCACTGCAGTGAAACCACCTTTACAGAGGGGTTACATGCGGTCTAATGAACCTATTCATTCATTTCGAATACTTCGAAATTTAGTATAATTAATTCGTTTCGAAGCAAATTTCAATACTGTAATATTCGAACAAGCTAAAACAAAAAACGTGTTGCTTACAGATATCGGATCTTGCTCGTCTCGTGCTCATGTACCAATGATTCATTGTTTACTGAAATAGAATAAGCAGGTGGCCACTCTGCCTGAAATGCCGATACAGGAGACTGGCTGAATTTCTATACGACATTGCTATGTGCTTGGATACCCACTGTGCAGGCGCGTTTATGCTGAAACTACATCCTAGCCTCTTTGGTCCAGTCCTTTTCGAGCCAAATTCATGTGGTGCTTTCCAGGGTGGTATTCTCAAGCGATCACTTTTGGCAACACTTTAGAGAGACCAGTGTTCTATGCGTCCGTGCCTACAAGGGATAACGTGCATGGCCCACTGTAGTGGCATGGTTAGCACAGTGCCGAGCTGCTGTGCTAGCCTTGCGATTTCTTGAACTGAAAGTATGTCCAAAAGTGATCGTCCAGGGATATGGCCCCTCTCTTACCTTTACCCTATGTTCACAATTTGTAACTTTCATCTCGGATTAGTATGCACTGAAGGGTTTTCATTTCTATTGGGCCTCCTAAAAGTCCAATCGCTTTTACAAGGTTCCAGTTGGGCACTCTGCATTTTGCTCTGTGCTACCCCATGCTTAATGTTACTGATGTCCGGCCCAAGATAAAATGTTCATACTTTTAGGGCAAACTGCCCTTTTATTTTATTTTTGGAAAGTGGAAAGTGTTCATATTGTACATTCCTATATTCCAATCGTCGAGAGAGCCTAGTTTTGCATAAATAAGCTTTAAGTATTGTATTGTGATCCCTCCATTAGCGTGCTCATTAGTCTAGAAAGCACAATGCCTCAAATGCTTCAAGAGACTAGTCTTAGATCAATGTTTTAGATCAGACAGTGAACTGCTAGAAATGATAGTCTATGCTCTCGCGCTTCCGAGAGCGCAGAGACATTGCAACGGCACTATTTTTACGCACTTTCCCTCCTGGGGCACCACGAGGAGCAAGATTTTTTAAGAGAAGCGTCATGCAAGCAATTGAACTAGTTAAGCTGAGGTTTTTCTGTAGCACGGTATGAAGAAAATGGAGCAGCAGTGGTGTTTAACTTGGGTTTTATTTCAGAGACTTTTACAGAGAGGAGGGCACACCACAAAGAGGAGGAGGGGCACACTACGGGTAGGTAGTGGTGAGAGGGAGGAACAAGTTTGAAAAGCAGACACGGGGCTAGACTGCTAATGGCCAAATCGGGAAAAGCAGCAGCAATGATGCTGGCAGTACGACGGCTTGGCAGCAGCCTAGCAGTGGAACATTCTTGGCAGAAGTCCGCTGGCTTGCCATCCTCCACTTGTGGCTTTTTTAGGCCCTGGACTTCATGTACTTGATCAGATCAACCACACGGTTGCTGTAGCCGTATTCGTTGTCATACCTGGGGGAACAAAGAAAGTGCCACTTAAAATATATAGCAAATACAATGGTTTAAAAGATATGTAGATTGATAGTAGGTGGCTCTTAAGGTTAGCCAATCTACAGATTCCCACCTATTGACATGAAGCTGCCTTCCTTGCCTGTGTGCAACTTGCACACAGATGGCTTATACAGGACAATATGGTATCTATGCAGGTTTAATGCAATGTCGTAATTAAGCTACTGCACCCATTCTGCCACCACAGCTCTCCACCAAAACCTCGGCTTGCACAAGTTGGAACAGGCATGCAACATTAAAACCGTGGCAAAGTCTCGTAGGATATTATGCATTCAAAGCAATACATTCGTGAACGACCTAGACCTTGGAGCGGAATGAACACGTGCATTCCTGTGCATGTCCTATTGAGCAACTGTTAAGGCTAGTTGGCACAGAGAGAGCAAACGTGACTAACCATGCAATGAGCTTGACAAAGTTCTTGGTGAGGGCGATGCCAGCCTTGGCATCGAAGGTGCAGCTGTGGGAGTCTCCCCGAGGAAGTCAGTCGACACAACCTGCAATAATACAAGGCACCACATTGCAGAGACCAACCACAGACACTTGGGTCAAATTAAGTACGATAGTCATAATCGCGTGTAATAGCTTGTAAGGTAAGGTTAAGCCAGTGTAAAGGTTAAATTGGGCCCGCAGCGAGGAGCTATTTGTTTTGAGATTCGTGCGTTTGTAATACATGCTAGCTTTTTGCCACGTGAACCTTCTCACGAGGCACTATCGTCAATGTTCACAAAAACCTATATACTAAACTTGTAAGCGAAAACTGACAGTCTTTTTTTAACCGCGGTACGGTCGCAGAGAGCCAAATCGTCTACTGGCTAGTTGCGTGCAGCGCTTCGCCTACTCGGCGCACGCCGTGACTATACCGGTCCGCTTGCTGTAGAATATGCCCGCTCCGCTTCGGCCCGTGCACAGATGCGGTGAGTAGCTTGTTGGGTTAACGCGGCGATGAGCTTTCTGCAAGCTATGCGCACTCCGCGATGCTCTAGCAGTCCTGGCAGCGGACGGAGGCTCTTTTGTCTGTCGCCTATTGAAAGCGTGCAGTATGGCTACAACAGCGCTAAGCTTGCTGTACTCTGCGCGTGTTAGCGTCAATACAGCAAGGTTTCTCGGTGCCCGCGGCCCGCAACGCTAAACTCCGCAACAGCGAGCTGCTTGCGTTTCTGCAAAGCGGTGCGCGCTTGAACACAGTCCCGCACAACGAGGCGGCAGCGATCGCCGGCCCAACGCGTTCTGGTAGTCGCTTATTAAAAGCGTGCAGTAGGCTTAAAGCGGCGCTACGCCACACGCGTGATGCTTACTGTGATAAGGCTTTTCGTCGGCGATAAGTCATAGCGGCGCGTTTGTCGGTGGTCGCCACCTCGCCTTCGTTTTTTCCCGCATGATTACCCGCAAAGGCACCGCCGCAATCGCGCGGAAGTCTGAATAGATCGGCCGATCTCCCCACTTATTAAAATGACGGAAAACCGTTTGCGGGACACTGTGGCGTCTGCAAGTTCAACGGCACTGTAAATTTTTATGGCGCAAAATGTTATCGCTGCACGCAGTTGGTACGCACTAACCGGTAGCCACCAGACGAACCACTACGGCTTAAACGGTCCGCGAATGCATTAGTCTCTATGAGACTCGGCCGGGGATTCGTCGCAACTACGTTTTAACCGCTAGTACATTTAAAGCGGGTACGTACTAACGAGGTTTCACTGTAATCACTAATACTTCGGTTCGGTAGTCCTACAGCGGTGGTAGGAATGAGGCAGGTGCCCATTAATTTAAGCACAAGAGTGCACCCTCATGCCAACTAGCTACATTCGTCTACAGCTGATCTCTTCACATAACCACTGCCAGCTGATGGCCACTTAACATGTGGCCATCAGCTGCATGTGCTACAGATTCAAAACAATGACTGTGTGCGTACATCATCTTCGGTGTATGCGAGGATTCCCTTCCAGTGGTCGCTCTGCGCGGCAGCCTTCATGACCGCCTTGATCTCTTCGTAGGTGGCCTCCTTGGCGAGGCGGCAGGTCAGATCGACGACCGACACGTCGGGAGTTGGCACACGGAAGGCCATGCCAGTCAGCTTGCCGTTCAGTTCGGGAATCACCTTGCCCACAGCCTTAGCGGCTCCAGTCGTGGCCGGGATGATGTTCTGGGCGGCTCCACGGCCATCGCGCCACGACTGCATACATAATCGCACAGTTAAAAAAGAGTAAACTGCACAGCCCTGCTCAAAGCCACTGAATGGCTTGTGCCATGCACGGGAAACATTGCTAACACCAGCTTTATCACTCCTTGCCTGTATGCGAGGTCTCGCATGCTTTCCTCAAGAAATTACTTAGATTATACATTAAATGCTTTAATTTGGATTGCATAGGTCTGGATAAACTGCCCAAATTAAATGCAAATTATCAAAATTATTATAAGAATCGCTTTCATTTTGTTGAATACGAGTAATTTTGCATAGGAGCAGTGCAAAAACCACAATTTCGTAATCTAAACTTCAACGTGAATGCAGCTCGCACAACATTGTGGATGGTGACAGCACGCAGCCATTTTAGCTGTCCTCGAACTTTTTTTTTTTTGTTAGTTTGCGGCGGCACTAAGTTTGGCACTAGGCTTGTGCGAATATTCGAATAATTCGAATATTCGAACGAACATTATAGTATTCGAATTCGCTTCGATTCGAATTTTAAATTATTGAAAATTTCGAAGTATTCGAAAAGAACGAATAAATGTATATTAGTCCGCATGTAACCCCTGTAAAGGTGGTTTCACTGCAGTGGAGCGGTGCTATGCCGTGAAAGCACCTATTCAAGGTGTATATTAGTCCGCATGTAACCCCTTGTAAAGGTGGTTTCACTGCAGTGAAGTGGTGCTACACAGTGAAAACACGTATCCAGGGGAAATCTGCACTGCCGCGAAGCTTCACTTCAAGGTTAAATGAAGATATTACCCTCACAGCTATACCGGCTTATATGCTCTAATTATAGTAAATTTTAAAACGTAACATATTTTACAGGTTGTCGATTACATTCTACCGAAAGTCAAATCCTGCTACTATTCAAAGTTGTTTCCACTTCCTTTGAACAAAAAAAAAAAGGCATTTGCACAGGCATTGTCTCAATTAAAAAAAAAAAAATATTGTGCAGGTTAGTTAGGTCATGACAAATATGACCATTTCTCTTTATAATATGCGATATATACTATTCGAATTAGATTCAAAATTATTCGTCCAAAATCGCTATTTGCTTCGAATTCGCTTCAACACTAAAATTCACTATTCGCACAAGCCTATTTGGCTTGTGCGATTTAAGGATTGTAGTGCTATACGATATCCTGCTTTACTTCACCAGTACTGAAGGTCTTTCGGAATGCCTTGCATTAAAAAGGGCAATATAATCAAATGCCACATGTGGGTCAACAAGTGCTTGCCTTGTGGCTCGGTCCATCCACAGTCTTCTGAGTGGCCGTGGTAGAATGGACGGTGGACATGAGGCCCTCAATGATGCCAAAGTTGTCATGGATGACCTTGGCCAGCGGGCCCAGGCAGTTGGTGGTGCACGAAGCGTTGCTCACAATCTTCATGCTCGGGTTGTAGGTGGTGTGGTTCACACCCATCACAAGCATGTGGGCGTCCGGAGAGGGAGCAGAGATGACCACCTGCAACAAAGGGAGCAAACTTTGGAACAAGCACACATGGGACCTTTCCGGCCACAGAGCATTCGAGCCACAGTGTGGGCCTACTAAATGCGACCACCCTGGGTTCTATGAAATTTTAAGTGCACAAGCCTTTATTCTGTTGGCAGTCTGCGCTTGTCCTGTGGTTTTCGTTTTTTTTGTTGTCCTTGTTCTAATCACGCTGCTACATCCTCCACTTTATGAACTAACTAGCTCTCATCAAGCCGTTACTAAGGTAATTATTAACTAAGGTAAGTATTTACTAGCTCAGTTTAATGCACCAAATCCGCATTACACGCCAACCAATCTGCATTGGCTGGCGTGTAGTGCCTAAAGGGCAGCTTTGTCACCAGCCGCTGCCGATGCACTCACATGCGAGGCTCCACCTTCAATGTGCGCAGTAGCTTTCTCCACGGTGAGGAAGACGCCGGTGGACTCCACCACAAACTCGGCGCCAACCTTGCCCCACGGAATGTTGGCGGGCTTCATCCTGCATACACACCACAGCGACACGATTAGCCCCGACCCAGTTTTCACCAGATCCTGCGGCAATCAAGACCTCTTAAAAGCAGAAGACTGGGCTACCAGAGATCTGCGACAACTAACATTCAGTTTAAGAGGGCAGTCACGGCTAAGCAACAGTTTATTCTGGATGGCTGGCAAGACTACATACGACTACTTAGCACTACCGTGTTGGAAACAAATAACCGTTTGCAGAAATAATGTTTAGGCAGTCCAAGCTACCAGAGAGATTGCTTTTTAAATGCGTTTGCAGACCTTGGAATCTTGGCAGCCGATATTAATCATACAGTGTTAACTAAAAGCTCACTGCAGTAGGTTTACCCGATTGTACACTGTCACGTTGTGCCACAAAGGAACAGCTAGAAATCGAGAAACATAGATGTAACCAGTTTAAATTACGATGCCTCTAGATGAAACAAACCCTCTAAATTGAGGAATTAAAGGAAGTACAAATGGCATACTGAACTTTAAACTCTGCAGACTGCTTTGCGACATAAACAAGCTACTCGGGGGCACTGACCTCGTATACAAAACACATGCAGCAGAGTGCTTTTCTCGCATGCCAGTTGGCTAGACAGCAAGGCCGACAGCTAACAAAACAAGAGTAGTAAAATAGTAAAGCACAACATAACAGACCACAAAGCGGGTAAATCACCCCAGCTATAAAGCAGAGTCAAGCACCATTCACGACTTCAAGGTGTTAAATATAGCACGACCTAGGAGGGGGGACCCATCTTCCATCAAATGGCCTTGCAGGCGGAAGCCTGGCAGCGACTGCTTGCCAATTGTGGAAACAACAACACTGCCGGCATGGAACGACTCCAAAAATTTGGCCCCGCAGTCACGTACACCTGATGTGGACTGTGGCCAACTCCTCGGGACCACGAACAGCTTTATCCTGTCAAGCCTCACTCCAAAATTGGACGCTACAGTGAACCAAGCCTTGGGAGTGAATTGTTCCCAGCAGTTTAACTGAAACGAGCCCGATCTAAACGCGCCTTTATCCTATGGTTTCAGTCAAAGCACGTGAAATATGTACAGTTGTGAGCAATATGAAAGGGAACACTAAGTTTTTGTTAAAGCAAGCAATACAAATCTGCCACATTGGTATGCAAGAGGTAGCTTTCCTCTTGATTTTCAGATTCAATTTTCTGTGCTTGCTTCCTGCGTTTAGCCTGTATGGCTTTTTTGAAGGTAACTTCAGTGTTCCCTTTCATATTGCTCACCACTGTACAAGTCTGCCCCTCTCGGGCACTGCTTGCTCTTACAGAAATGCTTACTATTGAGTGCAGTAGCTCTTGCTAAAGACGATAGAAGAGCTAACACTAGCTGAACTGTGAACAAATAACGTATGGGAGATGCAAGAAGAGATCGCTCCCAGCATCCTATGACTAAGGTAATGAAGGTAAGCACGTTTCATCAGCTCACTTAAGTTAACATCAGCTCACGTTACAGTTAACATCAACTTGTGCCGACATTCCAGTTTGCTCGATTAGCGATGCAAGTGCAAGTACAAATGGCTTACAGACGTGACCCCAAACTAGACTGCATTGCTCCTAGGTTTAGACTGCCAGCTAAATCGTCAATTCTGAAAACTAAAAATGCTTACAAAGTAGAAAGGGCTAGCATGGCTTGCTAATACGTCGGCACTTTGAATCTGTTTCCAAAGTCTGGGACTCACTCCTGGAAAACGTGGATCTTGTGGCCGTTGACCACCAGCATGCCTCCCTCCTCATGCACATCTCCGTGGTAGCGTCCATGGGTCGAATCGTACTTGAACATGTAGACCTGCATTTCAAAACAGCATCAGCACCAACTCGAGACTGCTAGAAGCCCTTTTAAAACAGGTGAAAAGTTGAGTAAAACTGACAAAGCTGGCAATTAAAATTCCAAAACATGCAAAATAGCTACAGTTGCAACCATTGTGCCGAATTCTGGCTAACTTACCATGTACTTGACATCGCAGAAAGGATCGTTGACAGCCACGACATCAACGCCCTTGGCGAGGGCGGCACGCAGCACAAGGCGGCCAATGCGGCCGAAGCTGTTGAAATAGAAAGAAATATCAGTCCAGTCCACGAGAGACTGCCAAAACTATGCAGAATAAGAACATTTAAAGAATACGTATCATATAGCCAGGATTTCACTGAGCTAGCCGAATAGTGCAATCTTTGCCCAATGTTGCATGAGACATTTCATAGTCCAGTTCCTCCATCCTCATCAGCAATGTAAGGATTAATAAAAAAACGGAAAAGCTAGAATATTGAGCAAACAATAAGTATTGACAGCAGACAAACGCTAGAACATTGAGCAAACATTCAGTATTGACAGCCGACAGTACAAGTCAAACTACTGGAGTACCTAGTGAGACTTTCCACATCTTACTGCATCACAAAGAACAAATGTATCTCAATTATCCTTGGTCTTTGCAAAGATCACATGTCTCTGCAAGAAATTATTGCCAACGACAGGTCTACGGTTGTTAGATACAACCTTAATGAAAAAAAAAAACAGATAATGAAGTCAAGGTGAAGGTGTAGGAGACGTTAACTGTACAGCTTTAAGTGTACTGCAGCAATTGCAATGTAGGTGTGACTAAGTGGACAAAATGACTAACTTGCCGCCGGCAGGGACCAACCTACATCCAAAGGCTTTTGTCTTTTTGTCCACATTACTTTCTTTTAATCTACATCAATTGCTACAGCACACTTAAAGCAGTACAATTAACGAAGAAACGATCCCTTGAAATTCCCTTTCGTTCGTACCGGCTGTAGTAGCGGTAGTAAGAGGGAAAAAAACGAACACAAAGGAAAAGTCCGCGTTTTACTACGCCCGGCGGCGCAACGATGACGTAGCGCTACTATCATCGATCCAGACAGAGGAGGCGAGGGGGGCTTCCACCCAACATCCCAGAAGGATAAGGGGGGGAGTGCTCGGCGGAGAGCTGGGCTAACGCATCGGGAAGCGCTGGCAGACAAAGAAATACGAGATCGCGGAAAAGCCGAGGTTCGCATTGGCGATCTGCGCTACACAAGTTATCAGCTAGGCGCACAACAAGAGTGCGCGGTTGAGGACATCGCGATTCGAGTGGGCAGCTCGGACGCCGCCGCTGTTTGGGACTGGAGCAGCCATGACAGCTGGCGTAGAGGTCACGTCAATGAGAAGCCGGTGCAAAAGAGTGCCGGCACACACGGCAGCGCGATCGGACGGCCAAAGCGAACCGAAACCGAATCGAGGAAACGCCCACGCGATTGCGAAACCCGGAAGACGCGACAAGAGACGGAGGAAATGCGAAGGAAAAGATCGCGACGGTAGCGGCGGCGGAACGTACCCGTTGATGCCCATCTTCACGCTCATGTTGATGCCGGTGCCCGAGTCGTGGAACTGGGAGACAAATAACCTGAAAGAGAAAAAAGACAAGTGTAAGCATACATCGCCTCTAAATAAATGAGAACCGGGCTGCCCAAAATTGGGCGCGCGCTTGCCGATCGCAGAACGATTAGCCAGGGTTCGGGGGCTACCGAGAACGGCCGAAGATGGAACGTTATTGGAGCGCTAATCCCGATCAAACGACGAGGCAGTCCGGCCAGTTAGGCCTTATTTCGACAGGAAAGGTGAAGTGTCACATTAAAAAGCGGGTCAGACGGTTACCAAAGGGGTAATCCAGGCAAACGCTAGTATCTTCCACCGGGACCGCGAGCCTTCGCGAACGAAACGGGGCAGGCGGGAAACAGGAAGCGCTAAAACTGCCCTGAAATGACGTTGCTCGCCGAAGCCCGTCGTCGCGGGCAGCTAGAGCTCGCCTACGCGTACGTAAGCACCTAGTAGCCGAAGAGCTAGGAGCGTCGGTAGGCAGGTAGTTGACCCGATGCCGGCGGGTCGCAGAATGAAATGGGGGAACACGGGTACCGACCGGCCCGAGCTCGGCGATGCACGAGATCTCGTTGTCCACGCGCGGCGGGTGCCTCGCTACGCGCGAGCGATCGCCGCGCCTGCCACGCGCTCTTCAATGGCCATCAATTGTTGCAGCCCAAGAAGCACGCGCGAGCCTTCCTTCTCTTCTACGCAACAAATTCCTTGCTCGTACAGTACACTTTAAAAAAATGCGGGACCACGCTTACGCAACGCTTCGCTAACATTTCCTCAAAGGCACGCGGCAACGAGCGGCATAACAATCGGGAATTAGAAATACCGGCATCAGTAGCGTCCGCCGGCAGCAGTTACGCTTTCGACTGCCACGCCCGCCATTCGTGCGGGGTGCGAGAGAAAATTAGCCGTTTCGACGCATACAGATGCCGTCGCATTTACGAAGCAACCATATGACGATATCGCGCCAACGAGGAGACGGTACGTGACAATTGAGCCAATTCAAACCACGACGCGGAAGAACCGCCGATCGCACGCTCACCTTAGCCGCCCACAAGGTCAACTGAATGAACGCGCGGAGCTCGAGCAGTTTTGTTCGTGGACGTAAATCTCAAACTCAGACCGCTCAGACCCTCGCGCGAGCAACAAACCTTTACTGGTAAATTTGCACGTAACGATTGCGTTAAGTCGTGACACTTATAACGGTATCGCGTAAACTTACGGGCCTGAATATTTTAGCAATTTAACGTTACGTATTTAACACAGAGTTCTCCAATCATACGAGTTGCGAAACTCCCCGTCGGCCCCATGTATCAAAATCTAAACTCATCCTCAAGCCAAAATTTAACAACTTACTGATTGTCGCGTCATCTGCTGACCAAAAAATAAACTATTATATGTTTAAAACAACAATACCAAGGCAATATTGAGTTTTTATCAAAACCTCAGATAGCGCAACAATTAAAAAGTTTTCGCAAAATTGGTCATGGACATGTTTGGGTTTTGGAACGCAGTTTTACGACTGGTACGATTCAAAAGCTCTGGTAATTACACGCTGTCGTCGCTATCATCATCGTCGTCGGCACGCTTCCTTTCTTGTTGTTGTTTTCGGTTTGCGGGCGTCGTCCGCAATCGGCGACCTTCAGCGGTCAGGGGCGCACGATTATTATTTGGCACTTGCCTGCGCTACACCAGCGGCATCATGTCATCACAGACAGCTCCTGCGAAGACGATACCGAAACCCGTGAGGTTTCTGTTCGGAGGCTCCGCCGGGTAAGCCGCGTGAAACCTCAGTGCTCGAGCGATTCGTGTCTCGCAAAGATACATCGCCGGCCGGTCCCTTGTAACTTGTGTAAGCCGACACGGCGCCTTAGCCGCAGCGCCAATCATGGGGAAATGTAAACGAGATAACGTCGCCTGTCTTTCTGTAGAACAGGAAAGGACGCAAAAAGCGGACACGTATATAGAGATCAATGAACTCGACGGAATTGCATAACCACAAAAGCCTACCGGCAGATGTTTCGTGCATTCCGCTCGTGTCAAATGACATTAAACTCGTCTCATTTGCGGTAAAGTACCTAGACATGTTGGTGTGGAGGGATTTGCTGTACTCGGTGCGCGCTCAGAAGACGCGCGTGCGCGCGTCAGATCGCGGGCAAAAAAACATTTTTGCTGCGTGCTTTTAAAGAGCGGCATACTTGAATAAAACTGGTAGCGCAAAGAAACGGGACACAAGAAGTAACACGGAGACACACACACTTGTCCCGTTTCTTTATGCGCTACCAGTTTTATTCAAGTATGCCGTACCAACAAGCCCGCCTTGCAACTTTACTCGGACTTTAAAGAGCGGGCGCACGCATTCCTGCATTAGCGAAACGGATAGGAATGTTTCTTGTGGGCATATTACTGAGCTGAAGGGTACTTTCGGATGTTTTGGGTTGATTTTTCGATATGTGGAGCAGAAAAGAGGCCGTCAGGAACTCTCACAGTAAAAAGAAAGCGCTGGATATGCAGCGGCGTATTAAAATTTCACATATCCACTTAAACAGCCATTCGCTGTTACTTTGCATAAGTTCGTTGACTTTCTGGACAGAGGTCCCAATAACAAAAACGAAAATTACCTTCCCTCAAGACCAGATCAAACTAAATTGCAGCCTTCAAAACAGACAATATATATTTTGATGTGCTCGCTGGGGAATGAAACATAACATTAGCAAAACAGCAGTTATGAAAAAAATTCATGCATTGCTATGTTTATCAGCAGGCCTCAGTTGCTTACAGAAGTTATTAGTGAAATTCGATTGCCTCGGCACGTTACAATCACTTAACTTGACTCACACACACATAATTCTTACATATATGTGACTCAGATTTTCAAAGACCGTGCTGCTTAAGCCACAAATTAAGGTATGCTTCTCCAAGGCTTGTAACATGGTCATCGGTCCTGAACTAAAACATATGCAGTGACGTCAGAATGAAGTCTAAGCTTAAACTAAAAATAACGCTGCTATGATTCAATGACGCAAGCTGATATCTTCTAAATATACGTGGGTACCCAAGCAACCTAGTGACTGACTGAATGTAACAATAAAACTGTGAAAATAAAAAGAGAATTTTGTGGGCTCAAGTACCTTTTCTTATTAAAATAACAAATTTTCTCTTCTACCCAAGCTTTAGAGAAACGCACCAATTGCCGGCCACTAAGCAAGGCGTTTTGCCACGCTGCTTCTTAACAATAAGACTGACATTTCCAACTATTCTTATTTTCCATGTGCAACGCCTGACTTACGACTTGTCTACTATGACATTTGTGTCATGCCATTTATCACCTCTGATGCATTGTTTTCATTCAATAATTTTGTTTCAATATATTGTACAACTCCGTTTTCTACTTTCAATATTTTGTCTACTGTAACCTAATTTGTTCTTCAAGTTTATTGTATGTACCTCTCCCCACCTCCTTTGGCCTTTTCAATGTATGCAATATTTATCAATAAAAATAAATAAATATGGAGGGTGCTCACGAAGCGGTCATTTGATATTGCACTCGCTGGATGTCAAGGTTTCTTTTTATTGACATTGATCAAGTCTATCCTGGTCACTCTATAGGCACACAAGAAATACAAGAAGCTTTGGTTCCCATTCGCAAATGCCTAGAACTGTTGTTGCAGGGCAAAGAAAAGTTGGCAGTAATTTTCAAAATTCTTGCTCTTCGTTGTAGACGGGCATTGTGCACCAAAAAAGAGCAGTGTTCTTCCTAGTGAATTGTGTGAATGCGATGCGTAGCGGTTGCATCGCTCCCTTCACTACTATCCAAAGGCGTGACAACTCAGTGCAATTTGAGTTTATTTCTCCTAAAGACCCCTGGATTGGGGTGTCACATGAGGGGTAAGAAACAATACTTCGCAGCCGCCCTGATAAACTAGCCAAAACACTTTGAATGACTGCACAATGTGTTATAAGAACACGCAATGATTATAGCAAGCTTAGCACATTCAGCCCATTTAACACTGTCACATTTAGCTGTCATGTAATGTCATGATTGACAGCTCAATGTGACAATGCAAAATGGGCTGGATGTGCTAAGCTTGCTATAATCACGATTGTATTATGCAATGGGAAGTTTTGTGACAGCAATTTTTATGATCTGAATTTCTTCTCACATACTCGCTGGGTGCTCTTGCAGGATGGCAGCCACGCTGTTTGTGCAACCGCTGGACTTGATCAAGAACCGCATGCAGTTGAGTGGCAAGTACACGCTGGCAGCTTTTCATGTGTTGAAAAGTAGTGCGGTGACTTTGAAACTTGTTTCCACCTCGCATTCGGCTAACTTTTGCGCTTTAGAACCTATGCGTGTAATTGTGCTTACATGGATTGTATGCGCTTTGAAAGAGCCCAATGAATTGGTAAGGACGCACCAAATTTCCACATCCTGCTGTCATTTAATAACCTCGGCTATCATCTTGAGTTCATTAGTGGCTGTAGTCATCTCTGATATGAGATTGTTATATTGTTTCATGCTGTCACCTGGCCTGTATGTAGTACTTGCTGTTTCTTCTTTCCTGTAACATTGCTTAGAGTTTATTGGGGATGATTTTTTTAGGTACTACAGCTGATACACACACGAAGAGCTAAGAAATTAAAAAAAAGAACAAAAAAAAAAGAGGTTTGACTGAGTTTTATACTCTCAACCAAATCTTTTATTGAATCACCGCCATGTGTATAAGAACAGTTAAATATTTGCACTAACAATTTTTTTTGTTTCTTGTTTATTTTTATGTGTGCTAGCTCTTGTACATAAAAAAAAAACTGTCATATCTGACATTGGCTAACTAGTCTCTCTTGCCATGTTGTGTGTTCTTGAAAAGCAAAACGTGACACTCAAGCAAGCAGTTCATTTCATGACATGTTGTCACTCCTGCTCTTTCTATGTTCTCTGCAGGCGAGGGTGGCAAGTCCAAAGAGCACAAGACAAGCCTGCATGCCATCCGCAGTGTCATCCAGAAAGAGGGCATTCCGAGGGATGTACGCAGGGTGAGAGACTAATTTCCATCAACCCTTGCTTCTTTTACATGTACGCAATGCCCTACAATATTGCTTGCTGGGGCCATATTCTGAGGCAATCGCTTTCAGTGTATGCTGATTGGCTTGCGTAGAAGAGGAGAGCGAGTAGTCGCCTCAGTCATTGGACATGCAAGATTTTGTGTCATGCAAAGCGATCAGTTAGTGGACACGCGATATTATACTTCACGCAAATTAAACGACACTGTTGCCAAAAGTGACAATCTCAGAATGCGGTCCCTGTGGTAAGAATCTGCGTGTACATTCTTACAGGGTGAAAAGTGAGGAAGGCTGGGGACAGTGTAAGTGTTTGGCATAGTTGCTTGGTCATTCCTTACTTGTGCTGTAAAAGGCTACATGCTGTCCATATCTTCACCTCTTCTTTCATGCGTGTGTGGCTTTACGCCGTAAGCTTAGTTTAGCTGCAAGCAAGCAATTCATGCTAAGTTTTATGCAGTATTGTGAGTGCTCAGGCGCAAGCTTCTGCCAGACTTATGATTGCAGGCAATTGTAGTTATTTTTACTGGGTAAAATTATGCATGAAGAATAAGTCGGCACTGGGTGTGATCATTTTCATTTGTGAGTCACACACATGCATCATTGTACATTTCAGGTCAGTAAGTAATGCTAGCATCAATTCATTAATATACTTACATGCGCTAAAGTACATTTGGGTTTTGCATATAAGCGTATTTAAAGAGGCCATCTTGATATCTTTGTTAAGTCACCATTTATAAAGGTTCGAGTACAGTAATAAGCACATCCTTCATCAGGCAAGAACGCTGCCAACAGTGATGCACTCACTGTAGCCAGCAAAGAAATGGGGCATATCTGGAAGTACTGAGAAGTTGGTGTCAAAACCACCTTGTACTCATCGTTGGCCCTTGGTGCAACTCTGTACATTAAAGCCCACCACAGATAACACATTAATGATAACCTACACGAATTTCTGCTCAGATTGCATTGCTGTAAGACCCACTTTGGTGCTCAGAAATTTAATTGCATTTCAGTAGAAAAAAGGCACAAATAATTATGGGTGCAAGCCTGTGCACATAGATTGCTTGTTTTGCCCCAATGTTGTTTGTAGCTTCTATGAACAAGAATAGATGATCCTGTTTTTTGTTATGTCAAATGTAGTGTAGTCGTAGCACATTTGATGATAATATTTATTGATTTTTGTCTTAATACAATGTTACTCGAGTGTTTGAGGAATGGGCTCTTGAAGTTCATGGCAGGTAGCGTTAAGTTTAACTAGACATCCGTGCGGGGTGAATGAACACAAAGTTCAACATGTTTTTTTATTTCACATGTGTGTTGTGGATCTGCTGACGGTATTTTAATTTATCTCGCTTTTCTTTTATCCTTTCCTCTCCTTCAGTGGTGCAGGGTAGCAAACTGTACAGCATAGCAAGCTTGTCAATCTCCTGGATCCCTTTACCTTTACTTTTCTCTCTCTGACACACTAGTATGGCTGGAAAAAACAAAAAACAATAATAAGCCATTACTTATGTCGTAAAACTTTGCGCAAGATACAATAATGGATTGCCATCTGTGTTAGTGTTCTTTTAGACCTGTGCTTGTGGAGCCATCTGTTTAGCTCTTTTGTGTTTGGAAGGCTGTTTCTGTGCCACCGTGGGATTATAAATTAGCACGCATGTACAGAAATAACAAGGATTGTCAGCCAATACCCAAGGAAAAAAATAATTATAGGTTATGTCGAATGTGTTGTAACTATATACACACTTTAGGGGCTTATAATTTCTCTTGAGTGACGCCATCTTGAAACTGAAGTGTAGCGCTTCCCCCCAGGGAACTTGCCGATTCGTACTTTACACCTTTAACCTTTAATCCACAGTAACCTTTAACCCATGGTAACCTTTAAGGGGAGATGCGATTCGGAAAAAAAAGTTGCGTTAATCTGTAGCCTAAGGCAGCGTAATTTTTGCTGTATATATAGGATTTTATGCTGATTTCAAATATGTAATTAGTTTTATAGTAAGTTGTACAGTTTTCGTTTTGTGCCACGACAATGTGTAAAATATAGTTCTTTTTGTAGACACTTCTTTTGCCAGTAAATGTTTATTGTTCTGAGTCATTATTGGCTCATATTGCTCCACATTATCTGTAGAATGCAAATAACTATCAAGAAACTGCGTATGAGACATTTTAATGGACAAGAAAAATTGTATTGTGAGAAGTCTTAGAATGCTCAGACCATATTAATTCCTTATTTTAGGTTCGTAATAATTATATTAGGTTATATCAAGTTTTAAAGTAGATACTTGCACTCTGCACATATTAAGGAATATGTGGGCAAAATTTCATCCCGATCTGGCTATCAGAAGTACCAAAGACATGATTTAAAAAACTCATGAAGTTGCCCAGAATTGTATCTTGAGAAAAACGCATTTTAAAGGTATCAGTGAAAGCTCATCTATGCGGAAAAGATTTGTCATTTAAGATGATTTATTCCATCATGAGAGCTTGGCAATCATGGTTATTTTGAGCATGTGATTTTAGTGAACCCCTCATGCGAAATGCAATGGCAGGCAGCCAGGTGACAATTTCCAGGGGACTCTAGACAATCAGCACTTCTTAGATTTTTAGTAGCCACGTTGTGCTCTTTAAAAGCGATTTTGACCTACTTCGAGTTTAATTACAATCTTCAGTTTTTTTTTGTCGAGAAAGTAGAGAAACTAAACTTGTGAAAGCAAATAAAAACGAAAAATATGTAATTTTTGAAAAAAAAACGCGTTTTCGACTCGCATCTCCCCTTAACCCACATAGTCTCATTACCTACTCATTGAGAATTTAACCTGTAATATGCACTGTCAAAAATGCAATCTAATGGAACAAATGTAACTGAGCGTATGCTGCATTGGGCTTTTGCCTGTTCTCTGACTGCTTTGTTGGTATATTTTTCCTTTTTGTGAGAGTGGGCAGCGAGGTGTGTCTTTATCTTGTCAAGAACGTCGACAAAGGCTGTCGTTTGCATCCCTTATGATACGCACAGCGTACTTGACCAAAATGCTGTTTTTTTTTGCCACACACAAAAACCCTGCTGAGACCAGCTGACGCATCCTTCATGTTTTTTTTTCTCCCATTCATACTAGGTAATCGAGTTACATCACAGCCAATGACTCAGCGCATCTATTTTATCTTCGCGTGCCTCCTCGTGGAGACGTCTTATCTACTCCTCTTACAACCGCTTGAAAAGATACACACGTCTGCCCAGAGTGTTTGTCGAGACACGCTGTTGCATAATCGAGCAAACACAGACAAAAAAGTTGGGAAAGAGAAGATGATAGAGAGATAGAGACACGTTTGTGCGGTTTGCATGATAGCTGTGCTTGCTGGGAAATGTACGATAAGTAGGTGGCTGTGACTCAGAGGCAAGAATAGTGATTTGTCCATTGGTGCTTCCTTGTTCGAAATTAAGTCTACCCAGACTACACAGTAGTGAAGTGCCTGCAGCAATATGAACACTGGCATTGTATGGCCTTAGTCATGCTTGACTCATGCGCAAATTGTTTTCCGGTTGTGTGATGGTTGATATGATTCGAAGGAACAGCACTATCGTACCACTCTCACAGTAAATCGCGTCAGTTTTGTAACTGTTTTTTTTGCCAAGCTCTCGACTTTGAATCAGTGATCTTGTGACATCCACTCATGAGAAAATGTTCAATGTGATCTTATCATGTGTATATGTGTGCATTAATACTCCAAAACATATCTTTAAGAGATTGGCTGCAAAAATTAGCATTCTCGGGTGGCTAAATTTCAGGTAACAAACACTGAAGCCTCAAAAAGGCATAACGGAAATTAACTGTTATGTTTTAAGCAAAAATATGATTTAATGAGGTTAAATTAAAAATGAAAGTAAATGTAAGGATAACTTACCACAGGTTGAGGGGTGAACCCGTTTCTACGTTGCGCATACAGTGCCTTCAACCTCACACTACAGTGGTAGCCATCTTCCTGGCCACCTTCTTGACAGATCAGTGAAGCCTCATGGGATTGGAGTGCGGCATTATTGGCACTGTACAGGCTTTTTTTCTCCCTCACAACAGCAATGAAAACAGTCGAGCCTTTTCCTCCCTAACTTGTACTGTTTTGCCCCTGTCGATGATGTGCACATTGCTAAGAAGTAGGCTTGTGTGAATAGTAAATTTTAGGTTTGAAGCGAATAGTAATTTGGTTGAATAATTTCTAATCGAATAGTTCGAATAGTGCATATTACATATTATAGAGAAAAATGAGCATGTTTGTCATGACCCAACTAACCTGCACAATATATATATTTTTTTAATTGAAACAAGGCATGTGTGAATGTCATTCTTTTTGGTTCAAAGGAAGTGAAAGCAACTTTGAATGGTAGCAGGATTTGACTATTGTAGAATTCAAGTGATAACTTGCAAAATATGTTACGTTTTAAAATTTACTATACTTCAAGCACGTAAGACGGTATAACAAGCTCTTAAACTTAAGAAATGATGAATCTATGCGAAGGTAATATGTTCATTTAACCTTGAAGTGGGGTTTCGCGGCAGTGCAGATTTACCCTGGGTGGGTGTAATCATGGTATAGCACCCCTTTACTGCAGTGAAAGCACCTTTTCAGGGGGGTTGCATGCAGACCAATGTACAGCTGTTCGTTCATTTTGAATACTTCGAAATGTCCAATAATTTAAATTCAAATCATAGTGAATTCGAATACTGTAACATTCGTTCGAATATTCGAAGGGCTCGAACATTCGCTCAAGCCTGCTAAGCGCTTGGAAAGTTCTAGTATGGTCAACTGCTTTGTTGTATTTGTTGTATTAATTTGGGAAAAATTTCTTTGCAGGTTGTCAGCTGGTTTGCTGCGCCAGGCATCCTACACCACTGTTCGCATGGGAGTGTATACGTCGCTCTTTGAGACTTTCAGGTACTTGGCTGCCCTGTTAACATTTGTATTGTAACTTTCTTTTACGATAATACTCATCACACGCAACTTTTTGCTCGTACAGTGGTGCAACAGAAATTAGCCGCATAAACCATCTTTACCATATCAGCATTACATTCCTTTCATTATATTTTGAAGTTTGGCAAAGCATATGCACCTTGGGCTATCACAAAAAGAAAAAGTAGCATATGCGTCTTTATGCTTTTTAATCTTAAGTTATGTGTCTTGATGGGAAGAAAAAAAAACCTCACTACGGCACTAGTACATGGTGTAGAAGGCGCTATTATGCTGCTAGCACAGAGGATCATGTGCTGTTGTATGAAATTTCCACACTGTATGTAATTTCCTGAAAGCACTTGTCAGTTAAAGTGAGCTGTGTCATTCATTGTGGTAGTTGTAGCTTTATTCTGCATCATAAGTTATAACTCTGACAGTAATTTCCTTTCTTTAATTATTGTTTTATGCTGGCTGCCTGATCGATTGGTTATTAGCCAAGATGTCACGGCTTCACTGGCTTTGCTTTCGTAGTGGAGGTTTCAAATTGGTAGCGTCAAAAAGCAGTGAGTGGAACAGTTATACTAGTGATGAAGCTATGGTTCTAAATCTTGCCCATGACTTAACCAACTGAGTGTTGTTTGCACTTTTCTCACTGAATGCTTCTCTGTGCTGTAGAAATATTTGCAATGAAAGTGTACCAGCATCTATATGCTGACAACAATGTGTGAACTTTGGCACTTGCACCCTGCCGCATTGTGTACAGACACTAAAGCTAAGACAATGAATAGCGGCTGGCTTGCATTGCTCACAGAGCCGACTGTTTTGTAGTAGTGTTCTGTCAAAGGAAATTGGAAATTTGACCAGAATTTTCTTTCAGCTACTTCAGGTTGTGAACGTAAGCATTTGACTGTTTTTGGCTTTATTTCGCTCTTACAAAGGAGTTGCTCATAGACTGCAAGAAGATCCTGTGTTTGTGACTTTAGAAATAAAAGATGTGGACAAAGAGAGCAGGAAACACAGCAAAGCTGTGTGCAGCAGAAAAAAGCTTAACTGTGGCATGGTATGCTAAGTGTTGAGCATGTTAAGCATGTGTTCGTGTCTTTGTTTGACAGGGAATCTGACCATTTCTACTTTTCTCTCTTATTTGATTGTTGTATGTCATGGCAACACACCTCCCTTTCATGCCCCCCCCCCCTTTACGGTGAAGGATAATCCAACAAGATGTGGAGGGGGGGGCTTGCTCGTTCATGGATCAAAATTCAAGATGCAGTGGAAGAGCCGCTAGGAATAAAACAATGCACACCCATGCTTCTAATGAAATGCTTTATTGAATGCGCATGCATTCACTGTTTTCATTAGCCCTTGTCGGGCAAATAAAAACAGTGAATGAAACAGTGAAAATGGTTGGAGGGGAGGAGGCGCATATTTGAAATCTCCTGAAGAGCAGAGGGGGGGCGCTTGCTCGGGATTTTATGGCACGTATGTGATCGCTGGCTAAGCCATTGTTGCCTGTTCAAGGGTTTTCTGTGGCTACAGCGTTGAAAAGGTTCAAGTGCAACTGCTGTAAAAGAAAGATTCTGAAAACCTAGTTGAAAGAATGACATCACATGTGTTATATGATTGTGACATGATTATATAATGTGTATTACAACATATATAGCATAAAAAATAGATCTACGTCATCTTGCCTTCCTTCCCTCATCTCATATCTCATTACTCTAAATAACATCACAATGAAATCTTCAGATTCAAGTACCGTAAAATGCCGAGCAAACCCCCCACCCCCTTACGGTGAAGGATAATCCGACCAGATTTGGGTGTAGGCGCTTGCTTGGTCCGGACGGTCATTGGTTCTTATTTGGCACTTATTTCAGATCTCCTGATAAAGAAAGGGGGCGGCGCTTGCTCGGCATTTTACGGTAGCCTTTTAATTTTCCTTAAAACTCGATTACAGTGAGCCATTACTGCGAGTCTTGAACTCCTAAATGCATTTAGAGATGGCCTTGAGAAAGATATCGCATTACACCAGAAAAACATAAAGAAAGCTTCGAAAAAAATTCATGGAACCACTGAATAACTAACGCTCAGAGGATCTATTGTAAATTGAAACGGTGTGAAATGATCTGTCTGATGAATCGTGCTCGGTGACTTGGATTTTTTCATGCTGTACTTGCAGTAAGGAAGGCAAGCCTCCTGGCTTCCTTGTCAAGGCATCGATTGGAATGGTGGCAGGCGCCGTGGGAGCCTTCTTCGGCACACCTGCCGAGATCTCTCTCATTCGAATGACTGCAGATGGAAGGTGAGCGCGTGTTGTTGTGCTCTTACTACTTTACAGTAAGATTTTTTCTCATGCATTTGTCAGCCAGCAGTTGGTAAATTTCACGTTATTGTGAAGTACAGTGCTCACGGAGTCAAATGTGATATCAAATTTTTTTAGTAGAACGACTGGTGTGCGCATTCAATCGAGATAACCGCATCATGTTGCGACAAATCTGGTCTCTAAAGGCAATGTTGGTTCTAGTCTATGCATTGTAGTTGAAATTACGCCGATATAACCCAGACTGAAGATGATGGAAACGAGGGTATGTACGTTACTTAGCCGTAAACTGTCCTGTTTCAATCCGTGGATACTGTACATATAGTACGCAAGTGCGAGTGATTGTTTGGAGTGCAGTTGAATTTCGGATATTCAGGTTCACCAGAGGAATATATAAATAACTGCATGCCTTGAGCTATAGTATGCCAAATGACAAACCATGCTGTAATAAAAAAAAAAAGAAACAAAGAAAATAAAGGAAAAAAAATCTGGATTTAACAGCTGAGGTAGAGTATGTGATTCCACCATGGAACATGCCAATTCAAAACCAATTAGAAGAAAGGACAAACCTGTGTTGAATGACTGAGTGAAAATGAACTTCTTCCTTGAAGCAGAAAAAAAAATGCTGTACATGCACAGCAGAAATATCATCTGGTATTGAACGATATTGTGCGATTGTTGGCATTGAGTGATTCACAGGCTGTTCAGAAAATCAACTAGGATGGCTTAGAATACTAAGTACGAGGCCGCCTTCAGTATTCAAGAGTCTTCGTGAACCACTGAATTTTGAAAGAAATGGTGGTACATTAGTACTTTATCTCCCTCTGCAGGTTACCACCAGCCGAGCGTAGAAACTACAAGAACGTGTTTGATGCGCTTATTCGGATTACGAAGGAAGAAGGAGTGTTGACGTTGTGGAGGGTAAGACAGTCTGATTGCATACTTCTGCACTCACAGTCCAATAAAGACAAATAAGAAAAAAATAATTTATTGTCTGGGGCAGGCAGCTGCATGGCATAACAGTGTAACAACTTGTTCAAAAAGCACCTCAAAGACTTCTCAGATATGTATTTACGCCTCAGATCTTAATAGCTAAGCCTGGTTGCGGCATCCTGTGGATTTTGGCGGGCCATTCCAGGGTGCATACTTGCTGGGTTTAGTGGATGTGTACACTTCTGGGGCTGATGCGCTGTGGATGCTTTCACAAGAAAGTGCCTCCAACATTGACATGGATATATGTCAGCGTGCAAATGGCTGATGAACAGAACAACAACAAAAACACTGTACAACAAACACAGTTATCGCATCCTTGTTGCCAATCATTGCTAAAATATTTGCGAGAGAATATCTAGAGAGTCGTATCTTATTCACAAGTTTAATACTCTCCAGCTGATAGGTATAAATTAGGCTTGTGCGGATTGTAAATTTTAGGTTCAAGTGAATAGTGATTTGGATCAATTAATTTGGAATCGAAATTGAATAGTATATATCACGTATTATAAGGAAAAATGAATCATATTTGTCATGACCCAACTAACCTGCACAATATTTTCTTAAAGTTGAAACAAGGCATGTGCAAATGTCATTCTTATTGGTTCAAAGAAAGTGGAAGCAACTTTGAATAGTAGCAGGATTTGACTTTCGGTAGAATGCAACTGACAACCCGTAAAATATGTTGCGTTTTAAAATTTAATATACTGAGAGCATATAAGCCAGTGTAACAAGCTTTTAAACTTTAAAAATTATTAATCGATGTGAGGGTAATATGTTCTTTTAACCCTGACGTGGGGCTTCGTTGCAGTGCGGATTTTCTCCCGGATAAGTGTATTCACGGTATAGCACCTCTCCACTGCAGTGAAACCACCTTTACAAAGGAGGTTACATGAGGACTAATGTACACCTATTCGTTCATTTCGAATACTTCGAAATTTCCAATAATTTAAATTCGAATCGAAGCGACTTGGCATACTGTAATATTTGTTAGAATATTCTATGTGCTTGAATATTCGCACAAGCCTACTAAGGACGAACCTTCCAACCTACAGTATGTTCATATGCATTACGGGTTGCACTGCGTTTGATCTGCTGACAAGAACTATTATTTAGACAAGGTCACTGGTGTAGCCAGGGGCGACGAGTGGGGGGGGTTGGAGGGTTCAAACCCCCTCCCCCCCTGAAATTTTTCAATTTTGCGTGCATATATACTCACACATACAAACGCAGTCATGAACATACATTAAGTATAGTTACGACTCCACCCCTCCCCCCCCTAAAAAAAATTAAAGGTGCTTCTATTGAATGCATGCTCATTCCATGGCTGGTGTTCTTTTGTAGGGATGTGTACCAACAATTGGCCGTGCCATGGTCGTGAATGCTGCCCAGCTGGCCTCATACTCCCAAGCCAAGCAGCTACTACTTAACTCAGGTAAACTGGCAGGAAAACACTGCCAGCTGGCTGGTTTTCATCGCACATCACGGCAAACAGAATGATTTACGATGTTTATCGTTTATCTTGAAGGCTTCAGGGGAACCATAGTGTCAAATAGTGCTGACGCAGCCTATGTAGCAATACAGAGTAAAACCTCTTTAATTCAAAGTCACTGGGACAGGGAAAAATCCTCGAATTAGACGGTTTTTCGAATTAATGAAGCGTACAAAAAAAACGCCAGGCCTGCGCGAAACGCGCAGCACAGTCACAGCGAAAGCTGGAACAGCGGCCTTTCTAGAGCCTTTTTGAACACTCCTGGGGCAACTACTACAAGCACACTTGCATGGTACCCACTACACCATAAATCATAATTTTTGTGTAGTGGGGAAGCGTCCACTATGCCATTATTCATCATTCTTCTGAAAAGCACGGTACCCGCTACACAGTTGTGACGCATTATGTGCACTTTGTTGATGCTGTGGCTGACGACGATGAAGAATTATGCCTGAGGCTTTTGTAATGGGTTGTAGCATTGAACGACCCACTCGTTACGCAATTCGTGTTGTGTGACGCCTGGTTGTTACTTTACTGTTCTAAAATGCTTTACAACACATGTTAACGCGATTCCTTACCCGACATGAAGCCTGCATAGGGTCAGTTTGCAACACAGTTTCAAGCACCGGCATAGCTCAGTGGTAGAGTGCTGGGCTGCCATGCAGAGGGCCCGGGTTCGAATTCCCATTCTGGCATGTGTATTTTTTTATTTATTTAGTTTTTTGTCTTATTTCGAGCGATAGTGGTTACGGACACCGGCGGCGGCGGACAACTACGGTGCAGAAACGGCCCTTGTTGTGATCTCATAACAGCTTTCACTGTAAAAGTGGGATGCAAGGAAGTTTGAATTATTGAAAGTAATGAGAGGCGGTCGTTTGCTTTGCCGTCTAGTTTGCGGCTCCAAGGGTTATGTTCTCCAGCAATACCTGGTCCTAATTTTGCCACAAACACGGGGAACGGCGGGCCTCGCTGCTGCCGGCGCAAAAAAAGAAAAGAAAGAAAAAAGAAAAATACTGTTTCCTAGTCAGCTGAAATGTGCGCCTGCAGAAAAGAAGACGTGCTTCACTGCAACACAGCGGTGACACGCCTGCAGCATGTCACCTGCTCCTCGCAGCGTCAGCGCGTCATGATGCGACCATTCGCTCGTTCTTTCTGGTAAAACAAAGAATTTAATAATGGCAAGCCTGACGGTATTCGCGATGTTTTTTGACTGGAAAACATGATCATTGTAGTTTTCGAACTTAGGTTTTCAAAGTAGGCGTTGCAGGCACGAACTCCGCCAGCAGTGCAAGTGCCCAAATTTGCTGGAGCAACCGCCAATCGGAGGTTCGCATACATCACAAATTTCGTCAGACTGCCCTTTAATAATTAAAGAATGGGTAAATCATGATGCGCTGACGTTGCGGGGAGCATGCGTCCTGCGGCCCGCGTATCACCGCTGTGTTGCAGTGAAGCGTGTCTTCTTTTCCGCACGCGCACATTTCAGCTGACCACGAGACCGTTTTCTTGTTTTGTTTTGTTTTCGCTGGCAGCAGCGAGGCTGGGGTGCTTCACTTTCCGCTCATTAGTATCACAACATTGCATTAACCTTGTGGCTCCTAAGGGCCTTCGTTTCCGCGGATTTGCGGCGAAATCGGGATCAGGCATTGGCGCATGGCACCCAAAGTTTTCTAATTAACCGGGCCGGATGCTCACCGCCGCTTCGAAATTATTCACTCAAACTTACATTGTAAAATAGGGGACCATAGCAATCCTCCGAATTAAGTGCGATTTCGAAATAACCGAGTTCGAATTAATGAGGTTTCACTGTACGCATGACCTAAATCATACTTCGTGACCAAAAGCTTTGTCGTATTGAGGGTTTGTTGGGATCTAGGTGTATGAAAGGTCACATTGGGCACAGTGCACAACGAGAGGGCACCGTGTCCATTAAAGTGAGTCGACAGAGCAGCACGAAGGGATAGCGGCTTGTGACCTTTTGTAATAAACGTTTAGTAAAGGTTGCCATACCATATATATTCACATGACAAAGCACAATAACGAAATATTTCTGAGTCACAAAGTGCAATAGTAATCATTAATCGGTAATTTGTTCAGTAAACTATCCACAACTGAAACTTTAGCTCGCCGAAAACACTGCTACCAGTTTCACACTTAAGCTTTCCCTGCTTGACTTGAAATTTTGAGGTATGAAACTCAGCATTTTAAATATTATACATCAGGATATCCAAGTTAGCTGTGGAGTTAAACACAATGTAATTAACATTTTTGTTGTTTGTTTCAGTTTAGGAACATGCTATGTCATGGGAGATGGTAGTGTTGAGCTTATTGTTGACTGTGCAGTGTGTTTTAATTCATGTGAAATACTTTTTTAAATGAGTAAAAACATATATAGGCTCTTGCCTATCTTTATAGATAGCCTATGCAGGTATGTGGTCAGTAGCAACAAGAAACATTTTGCTAATGTGATAATTATGATTCCAGTTATTGACATGGTTATACTTGCTGCTGCTTAGTGTCTGAACTACGAAACAGCCGCACAGACCTGATCATGTGGTGGTTCTGTTGCAGGTTACTTCCGTGACAATATCATGTGCCACTTTGCTGCCAGCATGATCAGTGGTCTCATCACAACAGCAGCCTCCATGCCTGTGGACATTGCAAAGACCAGGTGTGTTAGCGTCAGCATGATCTTCTTTTTTTGTTCCCCGTCATACTTTACTTACTTTTTTTACACTTTACTTGGGGAGTGTAAGTAGAGTTCTGAAATTATTCTCCTTTTTTGTCTTTAAGGAGCCTAAACTGGCCTAGCATTTCTTTTTAGCGTACAGTGCAGCCGTGCACAGTACTGCAAGTGAAACATCAAATAAATAATTCAATAAATTTTCAGCAGTCAACGTTGGGGAAATTTTTCCTTGTGAGGCTAGGGCACAAGACCGACTGCACATCTAGATGCACACAGTCGTTTTGTACGTGTTATGTCCGCAACCCGTAGTGCTGGTAATGCAGCCACAGCAGGTTCAGTTACACAACGCAATCAGCTAAGCCAGTTGAAGCAACAATTTATATTTGTAAGAGCACTAAAAAAATCAACACGTGTAGACAGAAGTCCACTCTAACTCTAAACGAAGAAGGATAAAGCTAGCCAGTTCACTTGGTTGTCAGGATGACCACACGTCGCATCCAGTAGTTCTTGCTGCAGGGCACAATATATGATCCTATTGACGTTCAGGGAAGGAAATTGGTGCATGGTATGCAAGTGCTCATAAGCACTTTTTTGTGGGTGAGATGATAATGTGTTCAGGTTATCTCGACTTGAACACATAAACAGGTGTTTAGACTATGATGACCTAAACACATTATGGCTTCGGACATACTGGCGCTAAATTGGGTCCTAGCAATTGTTGCTCGCAGAATGTGATATGCTGCACTTAGAAGCGTACATTTTGCCTTCGTTCTCTTGATTCCATGCACCGATTTTTGTTTCAGAATTCAGAACATGAAGACAATCGATGGAAAACCAGAGTACAGAGGTGCCATTGTGAGTATTCACCAACTGCAAAGTATCTGTTCACTCACTATACTAGTTGTGATTCACTATTATTAACCAATATTTTTATTATTCATTCACTAACATACTACAGTATTTACTTTAGTTCATTGTTTAGTGTTGATAATTAGAGCACTGGATAAATTGACTGACATTCATGCTTGCATACCATAACACCTATACCCCTTGCATTGCAAGACGTAAAAACATTCTGTCATAAATTATCCGATATTAGGCTTTTAGGCACATTTACATGCAGTGCGATTTTTCAGATCTTGCCTGTTTTATGTCTGAGCTTTTGGCAATATTCTCGAATTCACTGGGGAAAGAAAAAGAAAGGGCAGAAGAGAACAGACAAAACTTAGCCTTTGTTTGCACCTCCATGGCCAAACATTAATGAGTACAGCTGGCAAATATACCTGCATGCTTGTAGAGCATAAGTGTTGCGCTGGGGGCTCCATCAACTTCAGAAGTAACGCAACTACTTAGTAGGAAGACAAGATGAGACAAGTGCTGACTTTCCGTAGACTTTTACTAAGTGTAGGGAGGTGATGCAAAGAAAATTTGAGACAGATTTAGAGAGCTCACGATTTATCACAAGCACAACTGGAGCCAGCATAAAAGTGTACTCAAAACTTGGCGCACTATCACGAGTGGCACTTTAATGAAACAAACAAGACTGTTTCCGTGTATGGAAATATTTCCATGCAATTCAACAGACCTTATATTGTCACTGCTAGCCTTTAATCTAGCTCATACGGCAGGGGGGTCAGCACTCATGAGTTTAACTCTGCATAAGGATTCGGGGTTTTTTCTTCAATTATATAAAAGTTGCTTTTTGAGGGCATCAGAGTTTCTCCACCTGAAGCACTCTGCAACAGAACACATTTACAACCGGGTCAGCGTGTAACTTTCCTGAAACAACAGATGCCTTGATGTTTCAATGAACTGACAACCTGGTAGGCTTCCCTTCTCATTGTGGAGTGGTCACAATCTCACATAAGTTTTTCGACTGATGACACGATAGTGGAGGGGCATATCAGCAAATGATGGCATTGCAATGAATGAGACAACACCAGGGTAACATTGTCAACAACTGTTTATTGAATGCAAAACAATAAAATGGCACATTACAGAAATGTGGTAATGCATGTGCTACTGTGCACAACACAAATAAATTCACCCTGCAAAGTTAGAAGTAAACATCGACCTGAAATGTGCTTCGTAATTAGATGGCAGTTTCAAGACATTCATCGGCACTGGCTGCATTGGATGCATTCAAAACTCTCTGCGTCGAACAGTGGGGATGACTTTAACCTTCCTCTGCATAGCTTTTGATCTCAGCTGACACTAAAAAAAGGCCATGCGGACGTCCCGAAGCCAGCCATATTAATTAAAGGGCCCCTGAGACTAAAATCAAAACCTCAAGATATTTGTGTTGTTTGATTTTCCTGTGTACATGGGCACTTCTGATTAGTAGTGGCGAACATTGCCTTTAAGGCATTTTAATTTGGTTTTAAAGTAAGCGCGAGCGCTCATCTGTGTTGTCGCCACTGGTGTGACGTAGATCGAGGCCCAGTTTGGCATTCCACAAGAAAAGCAAGTATTGTTGATGTCGCGGATGTGCGGGGCATGCACAATACCACGACTGGCAAGGGCTGTTGTTCCTCACCCCTCTCACTCTGTTACTTGGCGGCTCTCAGAGTGGTTTTTCCTGAGGAAGTCTTTTTCCTGAGGGGACATTCCCTTAACAGGCTTAACTTATAATCGTTTCATTCTTTACTGCATCGCGAATTTGAAAACTGCGCTGTCGTCACCAAAGCCTGTGCGCGCATGGTCTTGGGCATTTCCCCACTGTGGGGTGCTAGTTTCTCACGATTTTAGGCGGGTGTTTCGAAGTGGTGCTTAAATTGGTCATAATTAATGATGCTAGTATTAACTATGTGATACGTTATAGCATTTAAGATTCAATTTTGGCATTACCAGACATAGGGCTACAAATTACAGTAAAAAAGTCACAAACAAAAATTTTGATGTCAGGGGTCCTTTTAATGTTGAGTGGGGACTCGTGCATTAAAAAAAAAAAAAAATGCTGCACACACTTTCTGGAACAGCAACACACTGTGACACTTCCAGAACCTGCATATTTAATGTCATATATGCAGTGCACTGCTTGCATCAAGGGGAATTCACTCAGAGTTGAGATTCAGGATGTGCACTTGGTTTCCTAGACCACAGCGGCTTTGGTAGAACAGCATTATAATGACCAAGTGCAGTTATGCAAGAAAGCCACAACTGGGTGACATACCTCGACATATTCCTGAGAGCTCTCACATAGATGAAAACATTTGAAAAATCAGAGACAAAAAAAAATTTGCTGTCATAAATCTCACATCGTGTATATACACTACTCGCCCATGGGCGAGAAACAAATCACCATCCTTGTTATCACAGGTATCATTCACATTGCAGGCACTGCTGGACAGCAAAAAAATATCATAATCGTCGAGACCCGTACAATAGACACCACTCTAACACCGACGCAGAACACCAGAAAACATTCCATAAGTGGTCCACAAAAAAAGCACTATCTTTGGTCACAGTAATGCTTAGACATGCAAGGGCGGCACTGCAAGCACTGCAACTGCAACAATAGTCTTTTTGGCAAGAAAGGTGCGGACATCGTGATGCAGCAATGCTCATGACCATTGGACAGCTGAAAGACCATCTCATTCAAAACTAGCGTGCATAAATCTGTTTGAAGCATGTTATGAATGTGAACATACACTAAACAGCAACGATCGATTTGGTCTTAATCTGTTAAGATGCACGATGACGATGAGGAATAGAAAAAAAATGTCCCTTACATCCTTAGTGAAGAAGACTACATGAAACATCGCATTTTCTCGCGTATAACCTGTACAGAAAATACCCAAAATTCGAAGATCAAGTCGGGCTGTGAGTTTTGCGCTAGTTGGCTTTGCAGAAATGTTTTACGGTAATGCTCGAGAATTTCTTTTTAAGGTTGTCCGCAGATTGTAGTTAGTTTAGGGGGGAGGGGAACAGGATATAGTACATGCAGGTGCAGGTTATATGCAAGAAAATACGTAGTCAACACTCTTGCATTAAACATGACGCAAACATGAAGGCAAAAGGGAGGGTAAACTGGTTTTTGCACGAATTCTTTGACAAGCTATTAAACAACATCCACCATACAGACATTCAATCAATTTCTATTAGAAATGGACAAGAAGCTGAGCAACAATGAACAACGCAGCTTCAACAGTTGACGTTCTCGGCCAAAATGTTAGTGTACGACACAAGCAGCAGCCACTGTACACACGTATAAAAAAATGTTCTGATAGGCTAGATTTCAACTCTCCTTTGTTGGTAACTTGACCCTTACTGTTTGCTTAAGAAAGCCTCTTCGTAACAACCATGCAAACAACTTTAGGGTTTTTATTACAATAAAAAAACTCACTAAGATCTTTGCACAAACAACTTCCTTGGTTGCGTCACCGGCACCGAAGCATAAAAAGTTAATTTTTCTGGCCAACACAGCCTCGTTGTGTTGTGCCTGTGACTAGGTGAATGCCATTTCGAGCTTCCAAAAAATGTCACTCTCTTCCACAAATCTCCCAATATGGTATAAAGTATGAGCTAGCACAAAAATTGCTGTGCATTAGAAATGGTGGTGTAAACAAAGGAAAAGTGTGCAAGTGTTTGCCTCTTCAATGAAGAGTACTGTAGGGTAAAAAAAATCTCATAGGGAAAGTAAACAAAAACACTTGGCAACTCAACATAAAATAGAAAAAAAACATTATGGAATGAAATAATTAAGTACAGCTTAGATTGTACACACATTGCAGTTGCCCTTAGTCACAGTGGGATTCCTGTAGTGGTTGCTTGCACTTGTGTTGTGTATATTATCATACAGTGTTCATCACATCCAGTGAGATGAGTGCTTCTGTGTAAAGTACTTGCCCACCACATGTCGCAACGTTCCTTCGCGTCATGCATATTTTCCTGCCTCCGAGTCCTTCGTACTCTTACAACAACAGATGCGCATAAGTGTGCAAGTGATGGTAGCCGCCAATGACAAATTGTTCAAAAGCATAGAGAAGGTGCAGCGTGGCTGCATTTGGCTAGCCAAGTGCTTTCGGTCATATGCTATGCACTTATTCGTTATGATAGATTGAAGCCACAAATTCAATGCAGTCCACTTTTACCACCAGCGTTAACAAAACTTGAGAAGACTATTACATTAAATGTGGTTGTTGTAACGGGGCACCAACAAAAGAATGTTTGCACAAATTACCAAGCAAACAAAGCCACGAAATTGTTAGAGCAGCACCGCTATGCAGGAACTAACAAGCAAGATTGTTAATTTTGCCGCTCCATTCACCGGTCACTCATGGCAACGTTGCATTGTTTACACAGTACACCATGAATGTGCTGTATGCATGCCTGTGTGAATATTGCAGTATTCGAGTGTGCTTTGACATGAAATTAAGATTTCCAGAATTTTGAAGTACTCTTCAAAAACGAACGGGCAGACGTATTTTGCCCAATGTAAGCAGCCTGAAGAGATGGTTTCGCTGCAACCTCAGGCCGCTTAAGCTGTGAAACCGCCTATTCAGGGGAAATCCACACTGCTGTGAAGCCACACTTCACCATTAAGTGTGCATATTACCTGCACTGCAACGATTTTTCTTCTTTTTAAGGTTTGAAGGCATGTTATACAGGCTTATATAGGTCCAATGGGCCACACAGTGCATCATATGCAACATTTTTTTGAAAATTGGTCAGCTAGGCTTTTCTGGAGTCCACAAAGAAATGGTACTACGAGACCTCCTTTAGATAAGCTAGAAAATGCCCTGCTGTAGAAAGACACTATAGTTGGGCACCTTGTTCACTGCACATAGCACAGCACTTGCCCTCTCTCGTGCTGTGTTGACACTTGCTGTCTTTCAACTTAAATTGAGGACAACA